>LZPO01098263.1:11878-29266 GCA_001675575.1 Neotoma lepida
GTTTTTTGAGACAGAGTTTCTCTGTGTAGCTTTGGAGCCTGTCCTGGAACTCACTCTGTAGCCCAGGCTGGCCTAGAACTCACAGAGATCCGCCTTCCTGTGCCTCCTGAGTACTGGGATTAAAGGCATGCACCACCACCGCCTGGCTCATGCTTGTCATTTTTGAAGCAACCAAACAAATACAAATGAGAGCTGTGGATTTGTGAGTTGAAAGGCAGGGTCGGTTTCTAAGATTCTATCCCTATCCAGTTGAAGACATCCTGGTATCTAGTAGAATCCTTAAAGCAAGCCCTGATAACATCAGAGAAGAACAACACTACGGGAAGCCCAGGGAGAGGCTCTGTGAGTGATTGCCATCTGTGGTTGGCCATTCTACCACCTCTCTACAGCTAGACTACCTGCTGTGAATTTGCACACAATTAGACGCTTTTGCTTGAACTTGGACATCTAGGCTTCCCCACTTCTGACTTCCAATAAAACAACAAAATAAAACTGACTTTACTTACTGCTATTCACTCTTCCTCTGCCTGCCTGCCAAAGACTCAACTGAAACAGGAAAAATTGGGGCCTTCTGAAAAAGTCACTACATTTTAAATTCATTCCTTCTAAAACTGTATAGCTTGTTTGACATTCCTTCTGCAAAGGAATGACTATTTTGTTTCCCAATTAGTCCTCTTTTTTCTGTTAGCCTGTATAGACTAGGATCTTTCCTAGTAGATAAAACTGTCAGAGCAGTGTTATGACAGATACTTATTAATTTGATGTGTTGTTTTAGAATGGATGATAATGCATAAATTTAAAACTCATGATTGAGTAGGGTAAATCTTTTTATGTATCAGAATTGGAGGTTTTATTAAAAATACTTTTAGAGTCTTAGGCACAATGGTTAAGACAACGAGAGGCACTCAAAAGAGATGAACAGAAGCTCTTCAGAGAAAGCCACCCTCTGTTGTCTTTAGAGTAGTTCTACAAACTATTTTAGTAGTTTCTGTTTCTTTGTAATATTTTATTTATTGTTTGAGAACTTCATATAAGTATACTGCTATTTTTGTCATCTGCACCTCTGTCCTCACTCCCAATTCACCCAGGACTTTCCCAACACATTCTCCTCCCAACTTTGTGTCATTTTCTTCTTTTATTATTTTATAATCTGCTGAATCCAATTTAAAATCAATATAAATCTTTTTAGTTGAAAACAATTCTGTGTTGGTAGGACATTGTATAAGATTGTCAAACAAAATACGCTGGATTAGCTGGCTTAAACGTCAGAAATCTGTCTACATGCTGTTCTGGAGTCTGGATGTGAGATCTAGGTGTGGGCATAGTTCTTTCTGAGAGCACTGAGAGAAGGCTCTATTCCAGGTTTGTCTCCTTGGCTCACAGACGACCTCCTTCTCCTTGTATCTTTATTATCCTTCTTCTGAATGTCTTGCTCATATCCCTCATTGTATGAGGCTGTGCGTCTCATTTGTTTATATTCTACTCTAATAATCTCTTTTAGCTGAACTTTCTTTAAAGAGCCCATCTCTCAACATAGTCATAATCTGGGATTAATACCTCAGCATATGAATATTTTTAGAGATCCTATTCCTCCCATAAATGGGCTAAAATTTAAACTAAATGGACATGTTTATACCTAGTCACACAAGAGATGATTTATTACTTGGGGTATGTGTACATATACATATTCATCACATATGTGTAAGTGTGTTTCTGGGTTTCAATATGGGTTCAGTAACCTACTGTCCCTGTTACTTTAAACAAGTTAATTCATTCACGAGCCTTGGTTCACGTCTGTCAATAAACAGGATGAAAGTTGATAAGAATAAATTTGACTATTATTGAAAGAAATATTCAGGAAGTCCATCTCTCTTACTTAGCACTTAATAATTGTTTCTTTGTAATGTTGCTATCATAGTTTACCTATGATTTGCTTATAGCTCACAAAAATAATTCTGCCGCATCTCTGTAAACTGGAAAGCATTTAACAACTGGTAGCCCAAAATAAATAAAGGAGCAGAGAGTACAGTCATTAGTCTCAGTCATTGCTAGAAAACTTTCATAATGGAAAATTTCATTGCTGATGATAATGGTTGAAATATAAGTATAAAGCTAGGTATGGTGGCACACACCATAATCTCTGCACTCAGGAGACTGAGGCACACAGATCCCAGTTCAAGGCCAGCCTGAACTACTGTCTCAAAAGAGACTCTATCTCAAAAAAGACATGGGGGGGGGCAGATTTATAAAAATCTGTTCCCTTAGTTGACAACTAGGTAATAGGACAAATGACAGTGTTTTCACTTGAAGGATTCAGATTGAACCTTTCCGAAAACCATATAGCATTATATAGTTTAAATGAATGATCTCTCTTTTTTCCATCCTACAAGTACATAATATCCACAGTAAGAAAAAAGCAACATACCTAGGATTTATATCAGAGGATGGTGATGCAGAATGCAGGTGTGAGCAGAGCAGGTGGCACACTCATCAGACTGAGAGCTGCAAAAATGCCTTCTTGATCAACTTGTTTCTCGTTTCCTCCTCCTAAATACAAGCTTGATCCTTCCATTGTTCATACAATCTCTTCATTGAATTTTGCTATCATGTAGATGAAGAAAAGTCCAGATGTTCTCCAAAGTCTACATATTAAAGCTTGGTCTCTACCTTGGTCCAGCTGGAAGGTGGTGGTGCCTTTAGCAAGTAGAACCTAATAGGAAGGCTTCTGTTTGTATGTTTGGGGCATACCCTTGATAGTATGGTAATAGTCATGGCTCCTCCCCTTCATCTTTTTGCTTTCTGGACATAAAAGGATTGCCTTTGCTCTACCACATGCCCCCGCCACTCTTTGTACTTCACCTGAGCCCCAAACCAGCAGGACCAACTGGCTGTGGACTGAACTCTTCAAAACAGTGAGCCTAGATAAACCTTTTGTCCACGTAAATTGATTGCCTCAGGTGTTTGTTACAGTAACAGAAATTGGACCAGGGTAAATAACCACGAACTCTCTGGCTGTAATAAGATCTGCTATTCTAGCTTGCTAGAGCTGTCAAGGCACCTCAGAGTAGGTAGTTTAAGCCAGAAGCTATTGTCCCTGGAGACTGAAAGTATTAAGATTAATGTGTGGGAGGGACTAGTTCGCTGGGTGTCTTCCCCTCTTTCCTTGCATGANGTCACCTTTCTGTGACTCTCTGTGTCATCTTCCCTCTATGCATGTCTTTGTCCACATTCCCCTATTATATAAAGGTACTAATCATACTGATATGCTTAGTGCTTGGCCCACCCTAATGACTTCCTTTTCATTTATCACCTCTTTGAAGGGACCATAATTCAACCCGTAATACCCACTCCCATAGAAAATCTAGGTTTGTGTTGGAAAATAGATATAAGAAGAAAGTTGGACAAAAGACAGTTTTTTTCCCTATAAAGGAGTTAAATAGGAGATAGCAACATGATAAAAAAGAAGACTCATTAGACATAGAGCCACACGGTTTCAGATCTACAGTTTATCTTTTTGACATTTTTCTAGATAATATCACTATTCTATAGATACCTTGTCAGTAAGGAGAAAGAGAGAGGCAGAGAGAGATAGACAGACAGACAGACAGACAGACAGACAGACAGACAGAGACAGAGAGAGTAGAAGAGGGATTTTCTGGGAATCAAAATCCAGAGCTGTATACATACCAACCATGCCCTGTACAGCTGCGATATACCTGGCATCTCTTCTCTGGAAAGTTGAAAATATGTCTCAACTAAAAACCCTGGGTCTTCCTATATACAAACAATAAACAGGCTGAGAAAGCAATCCGAGAATCAACACCCTTTACAATAGTCTCAAATAATATAAAATATCTCAGCATAACTCTAAACAAGCAAGTGAAGGACCTGTATAAGAACTTCAAGTCTTTGAAGGAAGAAGTTGAAGAAGATATCAGATGGCAAGATCTCCCATGCTCATGGATCAATAGGATTAATATAGCAAAAATGGCCATCTTATCAAAACAATCTACAGATTCAGTGCAGTCCCCATTAAAATCACAACACAATTCTTGAAAACCTTGAAAGAATAATACTCAACTTCATATGGAAAACCAAAAAATCCAGGATAGCTAAAACAATCCTGTACAATAAAAAGAACTTCTAGAGGTATCACCATGCCTGATTTTAAGCTCTACTATAGAGCAGTAATAAAAACTGCATGATATTGACATAAAAACAGACACATGGATCACTGGAATCAAATTGAAGACCCAGATGTAAATGCACATACCTACGTGCACCTGATTTTTTTACAAAAAAAGCCAAAATTATACAATGGAAAAAAGAAAGCATCTTCAACAAATGTTGCTGTGTAACAGGAATCCTAATTGGTCTTAATAATAAAAACTCAGAGTCAGATATAGGGGTAAATGCTGAAAGATCAGAGAGACAAAAGAGCAAGCTACAGCCACCACCTCTTACCTTGCCAACTCTTCAGCCTGAAAGAGCGTGAGCTCCTATCTTCTCCCGCCTTATATTCCTCTCTCCACCTCCCTAGTGCTGGGATTAAAGGTGTGAGATCCCAAGTGCTGGGATCAAAGGTGTGTGCCACCACTGCCTGGCTCTGTTTCTCTTTTAGACTGGATCAATCTTGTGTAGCCCAGGGTGGCCTTCAACTTAGAGATCCACGGGCCTCTGCCTCCTGAGTGCTTGGATTAAAGGTGTGTGCCACCACTGCCTGGCCTCTATGGCTAACTAGTGGCTTAGCTCCACACTCTGATCTTCAGGCAAGCTTTATTTGTTAGATCACAAACAAAATATCACCATAGTGCTTGTCTAACNGGATGCCGGCATATAGAAGAATACAAATCCATCCATATTTATCACTCTACACAAAACTCAAGTCCAAGTGGTTCAAAGACCTCAACATAAATCCACATACACTGAAACTGATAGAAGAGAAAGTGGAAAATAATCTGGAACGCATTGGCACAGGAGACTACTTCCTGAAGAGAACACCAATAGTACAGGCACTAAGATCAACAATTAATAAATGGAATCTCATGAAATTAAAAAGTTTCTGTAAGGTGAAGGACACTGTCAATAGGACAAAATGGCAGCCTACAGAATGGTAAAAGATCTTTACCAACCTGAGATTCAACAGAAGACTAATTTCTAAAATATATAAAGAACTCAAGAAACTAGATATCAACAAACCAAATAATCCAATTAAAAAATGTGGTGCAGATCTAAACAGAGAATTCCCAACAGAAGAATCTCAAATGTTTAAGCAACACTTAAGAGATGTTCAACATCCTTAGCCATCAGGGAAATGCAAATAAAAATGACACTGAGATCCCATCTTATGCCTGTCAGAATGGCTAAGATAAAGAAAACACAAGTGACAGCTCATGCTGGAGAGGATGTGGAACAAGGGGAACACGCCTCTGTTGCTGGTGGGATTGCAGACTTGTACAGCCACTTAGGAAGTCAGTGTGGCTGTTCCTCAGAAAACTGGGAATCAACCTACCAGAAGACCCAGTTATACCACTCTTAGGCATACACCCAAAGGATGCTCAATCATATCACAAGGACACTTGCTCAGCTATGTTAATAGCAGCTTTATTTGTAACAGCCAGAACCTGAAAATGCCCTAGATGTTCCTCCACCAAGGAATGGATAAAGAAAATGTGGTACATTTATACAATGGAGTATTACTCAGCTGTTAAAAACAAGGACACCAGGAAATTTGCAGGCAAATGGATGCAACTAGTAAGGTAACCCAGAGTGAGAAAGAACATGGTATGTACTCACTCATAAGTGGATATTAGCTATAAAATAAAGGATAATCATGCTACAATCCATAGACCCAGAGAGACTAGGTAACAAAGAGAGTTCATAGGGGGGAGGGACACCCAGATCTCCCTGCGAAGGGGAAATAGAAGAGATTTCATGAGTGGATCCAGGGTGGGTGGGGATGGGAACATGAGCAGTTAGGTTGGGNGGTAGGGGAAGAGTGCTGAGGAGAACTGCTCGGGGGTGGAATTTCAGGGTCAGGCAGAAGCCTGGCTCAGGGCAATCTCCAAGGAGTCTTATGGGGAGGACCCCAGCTTAGACTCCTAGCAATAGTGGATAAGTAGCCTGAGCTGGCCTACTGAGTTTGGTGCCTGGCCCAGTTGTCATCAGAGAGGTGTCATCCACCGCCTGATGGAGGCAGATGCAAAGACCCACAGCCAAACATTAGATGGAGTTTGGGAATCATGTGGAGGAGGAGAAAGGAGCATAGGAGTCAGAGGGTCAAGAATACCATGGAAAGGCTCACACAAGCAACTAACCTGGCTCATAAGGGCTCACAGAGACTGAACCCACAACCGGGGAACCTGCATGAGACTTATCTAGGCACTCTCCATGTATGTTACAGTTATGTAGGTTGGTCCTCTTCTGTGGCTCCTAACAGTGGGAAGAAGGCTGTCTCCAACTCTTTTACTGGCTTTTGGGACCCTATTTCTCATATTGGGTTGCCTTGCCCAGCCTTAATACATGGGGAGATGCTTAGTCTTGCTGTAATTTGATATGCTGTGTTTTATTGATACTCACAGGAGATCTACCCTTTCCTGGATGGAGCCGGAAGAGGAGGGGATTGGGAGGGAGTGTGGGGGAGGACTGGAAGCAGAGAATGTGGAGAGGCAGAGGTTGCTGCCAGGATGTAAAATAAATAGATGAAGAGTTAAAAAAAAAAAAACTCCATCANAAACTGTGTATTAAAATACCATTCAATGTAGTTTGATAAGGTTGAATATCATTTATTAAAAGATAAAATTAAAAGAAAGCCTGGGGCTTATGAAATTAGTAGGTATTTGTTTTATCTATTTTGAAAACAGGATAGTTGAACCCATTGGTGAGAGTAGAAGGCATTACTTGGGAAGAGATCTTGGATACCTTGATGAAGATATAATTCATTTTCCCAAAGAAATACCTGGCATCAGGCACTTGGCCTTCTGAACCATCTCACCAGACTGAGTCTGACCACAGTGCTACTAAGCATTGCCAGTCACTAACATCATCAAATTCATGTACCAGGATCAATTTTCATCTTATATGATTATATGAACTTAAGAAAACAGCTGAAAACAACATAGAGGATGTTCGGACAGTGCGTTTTTTCTATAAACATTTTTAAGACTATTGCTAACTATAAGTAAATACCAAGTATGGTTTTCAACTGTAACCTTAAATCATTCTTCCTGTTATAATCAGCCATACAGATGATCACATTCCANGTATTACATGACATTAGTGTACTAACTTCAAAATGTAAACTGTTTTCCTTAGCACCCCAAAAGGCAAGCATGCTTACACCATGATAGAAAGAGAATGATATTTTGCTTCAGTGTCACAGCATTAAAGTAGCTAATCAACAGCCATAAATTTTTGTCTTCTAGGCCAAGAAATTTTAAATAAAATACTAACAGAAATGTGATGATTTTTATGAAAAGTGAAAGGGTCTTTATCCTTTTTATTTGGGGTGCCAGATAATGACACAATCCATTAAAAAAAAGGTATCATTTTAATTTTTAAGCTGAGTTTCCTACATTAGTCAGTAAACAATTTATTTGATGAACATTCTTTGTGTACACATCTGTGCCAGGTGAGCATCTAAGAAACAGAAGGAACTTGAATTTATGATTTAAATCTTTTCTCACAATTGATCCAGTGTTGCTGCTGTTGAAATAAACCATACATAAATGAAATATCACTTCCTACCAAAAGCCAACTATATATTTTCAGTCATTGTTTTAGTGGGGACATAGTGAATCATTTGTCTGGTGGATTATTGCACAGGCATTCTAAGGTTCACTGTAAAAATCTACCTATCCTAATCACAGGCATGTGTTAATATTTTACTACATTATCTGACTATACATATTTTATGTTACTTATTTCACATAGATATTAAAATTTGAAATTATATATGAATAATGATTGACTTCTCACATTATTCTTAATACCTGTGCAAATATTCATTAATATTCATATTTTAAATGTATCAGACCAAAATATATGTTATATATGCCATTGGTAATATACAAGAACATGGCAAGTAAAACAAGAATACACAGCCTCACCCAGATGTGAAAGTCCCCAAACTTCAGATCAAATAGCTTTGACCATTTCCCAGCAACTTTTCTATGGCTCTTAACAAACATCTGTTCTTCCTTACATTCTTATAGACATCAACATTGTCCCTCTATGCTTGCTCCTCAATGGTATCTAAAGGACAAAAAAAAAACCTGAGAAATAAACAGGGAGTGCATATGTTGAGTAAAAAAGGAATCCAGAGGTTGAGGATAACTCCCAAGTGATGAGTTTTAGAGGAATGTACAAGTTAACTCTACAAAGAAATAAGCTAGGAGCCAGTGAAAGGCCTTGTGACCACTGTGAAGACTTGTCATCACCAGGAAATAAGTGGAGGACTAAGAGGAGAGACAGACAGCAAACCAGAGCAGGAGACAGCATGGAGAGATGGCTGTGCAAGCCTTCCATGTGGCTTGTAGTAGTATTCCCTCACTGCCTTCAACATAGAATGTACTCATCTACCAAACTGTACCCCAAGGCACTTCGGTACCATCTCTCCTCTAGGCTAGAGTTTATCTGAAAGCACACAGAGATTTCATCCTGTAGTTAGTATTGATCTTGCTTTATCTGCTAAAATAAGTAATTTAATATTTCAAAGGTGAATCACTGATATTTCAGGGTTTCCAGGTATTCAATGTTTCTCCCTCACTATTGGTTTTTCCTTTATGACACTGTTGATCACAGGGCCTTGTGAATACTAGGCAACAGATCTATTTTACACATATTCTCCAGGCTGAATGTCTCTCCTGGTTCTACTTTCATTGGTGTCTATCATATAATAAACAGTGATAGAATGTCGTGATCTATTTGAAAAAATTTTTTTGGAATTTTCAAGGTCTATGTATTTTTCATTTTATTTGTTTCTATGCTTCACTAAAAATAGTTCCTAAATCTCATACATTAAATATATGTTTTGGGGGTGTATGTGTGTGGGGTTCAAGACAGGGTCTCATTATGTAGCTCTCAATGTCCTGGAACTCACTGTGTAGACTAGGTTTGCCTCTAACTCAGATAGTTGAGCCTGCCTCTACTTCCCAAGTGCTGGGATTAAATGTGTGCATCACTATACCCAGCTTTAAATATTTCTTATTTTTATGTTGTAACAAAAATAAAAATCCATAGCCTATCTTATTACTCACAAATTATTTTATGTTATTTCTAAATATGGGATTTTATCATTGTCTTCCTTTTGTTCTTTTTTCCAATTCTGATTTTTTTTCTGATTATCACTTCCCAAATTGTTTTATTATATAATACCTTTTAGTAGTGTGTATCACTTTGGAAGAAGTAAGGATATTAATTAATCAAATCAGTCAAAAAAATTTTAAAACAGCTGTTTATCCTCTTCTGTCATCAGAGACATTAGGAAGTAGGTGGTCAATGTTCCCTCACTGTTTTATCTACAATAATGCTATTTAATAACACCCTAAGACATGTCATGATGGTACTTACAAAAGAACTTACTAGCTATATTGACAGGCAAACCAACTATTATAAAATAGTATATTTTATAGATTGAAAAACTATTTTAACTGCTGAAAATTCAAATGCATCTAGCAGCCAGTGTAATANGAAAGCAAATGCCATAAAATTAATTGGTGATATTCCTTCCTTAAGGGGCAGATAAAGGAATGATGAATCTTAAGATCAGCAGTTGTCTGTCTTGAATGTAACAATAATAACTTGATTGACTCTTTTTTTCAGGGAGGAAAGGGTTTATTTTGCTTATGGTCCCACATCACAGTCCATCATCCATGGAAGTCCAGGCAGGAACTTAAGGTACAGTCCCAGAGACAGAAACTGAATTAGAAGCATGGAAGAATGCTGCCTACTGGCTTGTTCTTCATGGCTTGCTCAGCTTGATTTCATATAGCAGCCAAGACTACCTGCCCATGAATGGGACTTCCCACATCAATCACCAACCAAGAAAATGCACCACAAGCTTGCCTACAAGTTGATCTTGTAGGGGGCATTTTCTCAATGGAGGTTCCTTCTTCTAAAATGACTATAGCTTGTGTCAAGTTGACATAAAACTAGACAGCACAATTGACCGCTTGTCAACTCAACACACAGATACATCACTAGAACCTTCTTTCTCATTTATCCCCAAGATGGCATATTAATGTTAATATCATAACACAAAACATAAATAATTTTAAAAGTTCCAGTCCATAAAAAATTTAAACATATGAAGTTTCTTTCAAAGCTCAAAGTTTCTCTACAGTATTCAAAGTGTCTCTAAAATATTCAAAGTCTGTAAAATTTCACTGTCTCTTAATTGTGGGCTTCTGTAAAATGAAAAAATAAGTCTCATAGTTTCTTATTCCAAGAAGGATGAACCAGGGCACAATGACAGTCTGAACAAGGTAAAACCAAACTCTTAACACTGGCAAAGAACTCAGTGTCCAATATGTGGGATTCACTCAAGACAAGCTGTGTGTGCTGTGTGTGGATGGCTGATTGACCCTTAGGAGTCTTCATTTCCCAGTGTCTCACCTAGATCAGATTTTTGTTAGTGAGCATTTATAAGAACACTGAATGACTTTTAAATCCATTTTTGTAAAACAAAATTTCATCTTTTAATGTTAGAAATCATTACTTAATGTATCTATTTTATAAAATCAAGTTTTCATTACTTTATTTACCTCAAGCACCCTTAGCTTACCTTTCTTTTCTCTCTCTTTTTTTTTCTTTTTTTTGAAAATAGGTTCTTTTCTCATAGGATATATCCCAATTATAGTAGTTTCTCCTCCCTCTACCCTTCCAGTTTCTCCCCACATCCTCTCCCCTTTGTATCCACATCCTTCCTGTCTCTCATTAGAAAAGAATAGGCTCCTAAGAGACAACTACCAAATATGACAAAATAAAATATAATAAGGTGAAGTGAAAACTATCATTCAAAGTTGGACACAGCAATGCAGCAGGAGGAACAGAGTCCCAAGAGCAGGCATGAGAATCAGGGACCCACTGGTTCTCACAGTCACGACCTCCATAACAATACTGTGCTAGTCTTAGCTTACCTTTGACTCCTCCTTTCTATAGTTTTATCTATCTTTTCATAGTTTTATAGTTTTAGATACTAATAACTTATTTTTAAGATTTAGTAGGAACTTTGTAGATATCATTCAAAGCAAAACCGTCATGGTGTTAAGAACCTGCAGTTCCTATGTGTGAAGCTATTCATATTAATCCTGATAATTCGGTTATGGCTCTCTGGCTATAAATCTCTGTGGTATGTTTCTGTTCTGATTTAGTGCCTTGTTTAAAATTTACTGCAGCATAACAGATGGTATTTGAATCTTTGTGAGCTTTGGAATCCTGTGCCCAACTCCATATAATCTTAGGTTAACATTAATAAAAATATTGGGCTTAAAATAGTTCTTTAAAAATAGTAGAAATTTCATTATCCTTCCTAAAAATCGTAAATTTTGTATAGATTACTTAACTAACAAATTTAAAGTAAAACAAGCTCCCTCTGGACAAAATCACAAGCCTCTTTTGTTAAACATAAGCATAAAAGGTATAATATATTAGATTTTTACAAATCATTCTAAAGATCTAGTCACAGAAGTTTCTGTTCATACTTTTACAAGCTTCCTTTATGAAATGCTTTATAGAATTCACAAACACACATTGCTTTTAGTGTCTGTTCTTTGATGTCTATAAAAGACCCTTTCAAAGCTGGAGGTAAGTGTTCCTAATGTGCACAGCAGAACTTGGCTGAAGTTATTTGAAGCTATTAGAGATAACCTTTCTCTGCATGTCTTTGGGGGTGGGGCAAACTGGTACCAACAATACCAGCTAAGCTGTAATTAGTGTAACTAACAACTAATATGGGAGAGCAGACTAGAGGTCACTCTTAAGAATTCAGAAGTCTTAACAGGTTAAGGTTGTAGGGCGTTCTGTCCCGCAGCTTAATCTGTTGCCTGAGCTGGGGAGATTTGTTGAAGTCATCAGTGCCCTCTAACCCCAAGGTGTTGCTCTCTTGTAATTTATTGGTCACATGCCAAGTTCCTCTTTCCTGCCTAGTGAGATGACTTTGGGGATGGCAAATTCATCTTAAAGCTCTTGTTACAAATGCCTGCAGATTCTCAACTCTTCACTGTAGCTGAAAGAGTATACTCTAATTAGCTCTAATGTTCCTGTCCTACAATCCTTACAATGCATTGGAATTGCCATTTTGCTACATTATAAAATTTGATGCATTGTGACCATTTAATGTGCATTATAAGACTTAAAATCTGACTATTAAATCAGGTGTTGTATAACTGATTCATTCCCAGTATATTCCACTTTCATAAGCTACTTCTTCAGATTTAATTGCTTACTAGTGGCTTTGTTGATGTTTACAGCCAGCACTAATGCACTTAAGAATTTAGCAGAGCATCACTTCTGCTTTCCTGCAATGCAGTTAGCCCTCTTCAGTATCTAGCTTTGTCTTCCTCATTTCACTTTGTGGTACCAGCACGTAAGCAAGGGTAACTGCCATAGAACTTCTGTTGTTCTTTTCCTATCCCATTAAAGTCATGAATGTGTGATGATTTCTTTAATTTATATCAAGAAAACCTGGAATCCTTTTGAAGCAATAGGCAACAGGTTTACTTTGCTGAGAAAGTTTCAGAAGAAAACATTTTTCTTTTTAACCTTTAGATTACTACTGTAGTCCCAGGTGTCCTCAGTACTTTATTTTATAGTTTTTTGGGTTTTGCTTTTGTAACTATAGATTCTTTGGTGTCTATAAAGTAACCCGGGACAAGTCCCAATAACTAAACAAATGTTCTAGGTGGCAGACGTCAAGCCATACAACTCCAAATAAAATAATGTTTTTCTTTAATTATCCTACTTCCTTAGCCACGTGGACGTTTGAATATTTTAGGTGCATTAGTCCTCATTTAAGTACAAGAAATAACTAGGATGAGTAATTGCCTCTACCCTTAAGCAGAATGCTCTCCATATTTTATACACTAACCACGGGCAGTTCAAGAGTTAACTGTAGTTTGTTTGAATTATTTTCATTATGATTTGTATTAGAAAAAGATGTGTGTCACATACAAAAGTAAATTAAATTTGTTTTATTTTGNCTTATAACTAAGCAAATAAAGTTAGTTGATGTGAGGAAATGTTCCTGGGGGAATGTAGCTCAGTGGTAGAGAGCACTGCCTAGCTTGCAGAAGGTCCTGATGAGATTCACAGGACTGCACAAAAAGAGGAAGAGGAGGAGACCTACATACTCAGACCTACATAGCATATGTGATGTATATGCTGGTATAGATATAGATCAGCAAGTAAAGAGAATGAAAGACAAGAGAAAAATGATGTAGTTATAGTCAAAAATAAAATCTTATAAAAATGTGATTATAATACCTTTGCAAATACAGCAAATATTTGAAGTAAAGTAAAATTTGTAACTTTCAAAACTGGGCTGAGTGTTTTGGTAGTTCTGACAGTTTAGGCTTTACAGGACAGTATTTGGAAGTGTGGACAAGTGAGTGAAACTAGAGAATACCTAAACAGGAAGTCTCTGCTCACTTGATTTCAGTATAGAACTTACAAGACATTCTTTTTTTGAAATTATTATTAAGAAATTTTCTATTCATTTTACATACCAACCACAGATCCCCCTCTCCTCCTTCCTCCCGTCCCCCAGCCTTTCCCCCCCAACACACCCCCCATTGCTACTTCCTCCAAGGCAAGGTCTCCTGTGGGGAGTCAGCAGAGCCTGGTATATTCAGTTGAGGCAGGTCCAAGCCCCTCCACCCTACACCAAGGCTGCTCAAGGTGTCCCATCATAAGCACTGGGCTCCAAAAAGCCTGCTCATGCACCAGGGACTGGTCCCGATCCCATTGCCTGAGGGCCCCCTAAACAGCTAAATAACTGTCTTGCCCATCCAGAGGGCCTAGTCCAGTACCCTGGGGGCTCCACAACTATTGGTCCACAGTTCATGCATTTCCACCAGTTTGGCTGGCTGTCTCTGTACGTTTTCCCATCGTGATCTCGATGTCCCTTGCTCATAGAATCCCTCTCTCTCATTGATTGGACTCCTGGAGCTTGGCCTACCTCCCAGCCATGGATCTATGCATCTGCTTCCATCAGTTACTGGATGAAGGCTCTATGATGACAGTTAGTGTATTCACTAATCTGATTACCGGAATAGGCCAGTTCCAGCACCCTCTCGACTATTGTTAGTAGTCTAAGGTTGGATCATCCTCTTACAAGACATTCATATTCCTTTCTCTTGATTATGGTTTATTTAATTCGTGTGTATTCTTGGTAATATTGTCTTTTGTTTCTAATCAAGGCAGCTCTTCTAGACTTGTGGACTACATGAAGTCTATACCTTTTTGTAAGTTTTTAATTGCCCACGAAAGCTCACTGATCTTGTTGGTAAGTTTCTTAAGGTTCAAAACCACACCCACTTACTTAATATAAGTAATACTTAACATAGAAGAAAACAAAATCGTCATTAATGTATTCCCCACTAATCAATTCATATATTCTGATAATTTTATAATACACTCAAATGAATAAAATACGTTGGCTACTGCATCAATAATTGAAACATTTTAAAAATAAAGGGCAGGCCCATGCTATACTTAAAATTCACAGAAACACTGGTCTTTTTTCATGCTAAGATTTCTTGAGTGAAAGCACCAAAGACAGATTTGAAAACTCTTATTTTCCTCTTCCACCCTATTGTATGGGAGCTGTGAGAGTACAACATCAAAGCTGAACTGACTTCAAAGCCTCGAACACTTACTGTTTCCAGCTATTACTATAACAGCCACTTCACCCTCACTGCAACTCATCTTACAGAACTGCCTGGCGAGGGTCCACTCCTGTGCTGCCCACCTTCCCCTATTCCAAACTGTCAAAACTACTCCTTAAATAAGCCAGTCTGGAGAACTAACACATTTGTTGAATTTCAAGATTTATCATTTACTCACTTACTTCTTCCAGAATTATGCCTTTCACTACAAGACTTTGGTGTTTATTGACTTTAAATATAATGTTTCTTATTATGTTTGTTTCAAAAATTAAATATATACATGTATATAAGATTGTATATACACCTTCTACCTTATTTAGACATCACACAGTGACATGATAGGTGTGGTATTTGGCCCCATGAATCATTGAAGAAAAAGGAGAAAATTTAAAACATAGATAGATGTCTAAGATGTAATAATACTTGGAAGCACATTTTTTTTATGAAGAGAAATAAAAACTCATGGATCAGACTTTTCTGGTTGGAATTAAAATATTATACAGGGCATATTTATGTGTTTTTTAAAATCAAATTGTGTTATTTATTCATTGACAACTTCATGCATGTAAACAATTATATGAACCTCAACTCACCCTCACATTCCCCTCAGGAACTGTTCCCCCCCACCCCTTCCAAGCACTCCCAACACATGGCTCTCACCCCCTTTAAGTCCTATTCATTTTTGAGTTGTTGTAATAACCCACTCAGTCCATGCAGTGTAGCTTGTTGAAACGTTCCCTGTTCTCACTGACTTGGTCTTTTGCAGTTGAGCTCACAGCTTGATGATCATGCTGTATGCCAAAAGTAGTATTTCACAGCACTCCACACTGTCCTTCAGTCCTCCATGCTTTCCATCCCTCTTCTATAACCATTTAGCGCTAAGCACTCGATGGAAAATTGTTCTCAGCATTTGACTAGTTATGAGCCCTACATTAACTATTGATCACTGCCTCTCTGAAGGCCAGGGTCTTCATGTGTGGATCTTGTCAATTGAAGTCAGTCAACTTTTCCTTTTAATGGTCCACTTAAATACTTAAATTTATTTTCCTTGGATTCCTCAGTACATTTGAGGGTAGACATTTGGTACCATTGGGAGAAAACATCTCCTGAGATCTGTAAGATGGTATGCGCATCTAAAAGTTCAGCTTTCAAAAGAACTCAAAAAGGACTTAATGATTTAGTTGTTCCTAACTCCAACCAGACATGAAGTTCCAAACAGACATGACAACAAAGACTTTGACTGTACATTATTGAAATTAAATGGGCTCAATATAGTGATGGAATTATTTAAAGAAACAGAATGGGATATGTTGTAAAACAGCGAACTTTCCATCTTGTGAAATATTCAAATGAAGATCTAATGACCACTTTTCAGCTGTTTTTCTTGGTGCTGGAACTTAAAACAGGGCCTGTTGCTATCACTGAGCAACATCCCAGCCTCCTTTTCAAGAACTTGATAAGGGAAATCTGTACATTGGATCTGTTAGAGCAAAGAATCTTTAATATATATCTGCTTCAGTCCTACATTATATGTTTCTTAAAAGCTATGAGTAGAAAGACTCGATGACTAAGTGATGGGAATGACACGTAGCTATTGACTTCAGTCTAGTCATTTCATTCCATTGTTTTACAAAACAAAACTTCTTAAATGAGTGTCAGAAGGGATTTGAAAAAGAAAAAGGAAAGTCATGATGGCCTCAGTAGATCAAAGAATGCAACAAAATGCCACAGGTATCTTTTAGTGCTGAAGANTGGTAAATAAGGCAGCCAAGTCTAAAATGCTCAGAAAAGCAAACATAAGATAAATGAGAAAAAGAACATGTTTTGTTTCAGAGTGAGACTCCATATGAATTTTCAGAAACCAAAGTATTTTGTCTCTCTTACATAAAAGAAGGGAACAAAATAGATGAAGGGAAATATTTTAAAATTCCAGTTTTCAATGATAAATGGTAATGAACATTTCTTAAATGTTTGGATGACTCAGGAAACATATATAATCAGTAGTTCCTACAAGGAACAAGACAGCCTTTTCACAAAGCCTTTTAACAGACAAGAAAGGGAGAATTGGAGAAGTAGAGGATGCAGGAGTCACATTAAGATGTGATAAGAAAATACACAGAAAGTTTAGCAGTGGAAAGAAGAATATGTTTATTCAAAGTAGTAGAAATCTTTCTGTAAACACTTTCATAATTGACAGTTCTTTGCAATCATTTTGTGAGCAATATTAAGTTAAAGGGAAATGACAGCACATTGAGAGGGCATACAGCAAGGTGGAAATGACTAATGTGTGGCTTTGGTCAATCGATGACTCTGGATCACTTATCATTTTAAGTATTAGATAACCATGCGGATTGTTTTCCTGATCCTTTACAGTCCTGGGTTATTTTCTAATGCCTTTCTTTATTTGCACGCCATTAAGTCAGCACTCTATAGCCAAAGAATTCAAGTAGATCAACTATTTCAGTTTGTAAGAGCTGTTTTATTTTGGTCTAAGGACAAGAGC
>LZPO01098264.1:0-12867 GCA_001675575.1 Neotoma lepida
TCCCTGTCAGTGTTTATGGCTACCACATGTGTGGAGGTGTCTGTAGAGACCACATGATGTCATTAAATTCTAGAGTTAAAGGTGTTTATGAGCTACCTACCTAATGTAGGAGCTAAGAACTGAACCTGCTTCCTCTGAAGGAACAGCATGTGCTCATGACCACTGAACCACATTTTTTGGTCTATACTATTTTCTGAAATCTGTAGAAAAGCAGATTAATCTATGGGAATTTCTCCTGTCTAAGTCATTGGCAGGTTGTTTGAAATAATCCTTAAGCAAAAGAAAAATATGTTTATGTTCTTTATCAGAAAACTTCTTCATAATAGAAAACTGTTAAGGGATCCCGCAGTCAGGCTTAGGTAGTTAACCATTAACAGGTTTTTAGAAAATTCACATAGTACTTCTCTATGAAGGGTGGAACATTTCACTTCTTGCATAGATTATAACTAAATAAAATAGTAAATAGACCAATCTTCCCTGAAACGAAATGATATCCAATGTGAAATATGTGTGTCTGTTTGTATACAACTGGAAAACTTAGTGATTAAATTATATGAAGTAAAATTATTAAAATTTACCTACCTTAACAAAAATACATATACAGATAGATAGATGGTAGATAGATAGATAGATAAATAGATGGATGATAGAGCAAGCATTAGGATTTAGGATACTAAAGCAAAGTTTTCTGTGTATTTTCTTTACCTGGAATATAAAAATTAAATCTGATATATCATCTAATTTCTTTATTACAGTAACTAAAAGTTAATAAAAGTTAGTATAATAAAGATAAAAAACTTAACTNTTTTTGAGATGACAGGTATACCTTTATATGATTTTGTTTGCTTAGTGGACAATGGTTAACTTGAAACATGTTAAGTTAAACTTTCAGCAGTATAATAGATATTTCGCAATATACATCCACTGATGTAATTCAGTTTTCTGAACAACACAAGCTGAGACTCAGCTCCCCCAGTAGTAGGCGATAGTTAACTTGAGGAATGCCAAGCTAAACTTTCAATAGCATAATAGATATGCTATAACGTAAATCCATTGATGTAATTTAGTTTTCTGAATAATAAAGGCTGAGAGTCCACTTCACCAGTGGCTATAATCATTAAATCAATTTCTAACAGAAGAAGTTTTGATCCTTAAGGATAAAAAGAGATGAAACTCATTTTTACTAAATATGCTGATGGTGTTCTCTTTTTACTGTATATGTAATTTTTAAGCATTATATATTTAAATTTTCTATTAAAAACTTAGCTTTTATGTAAAATTCATAATAATGTTTTACTGAAGGATAAATTACTGAGTATCATACATTTTATCCAATGAGTTGTTCATTTGGAGTTACATCGCTGAAAGAAGAAAAGTTTCATTAGAAGAATTCATTTTACAAATATTTCCTCTGGGGACCTTAATTTGAAACTATAACAAAGCTGCCTTCTGAGGAACATTCTGAATTCAGCTGCCAAATGAACTAATTACCCACGTGCAGACTTCTCAACTAATTAAATCCAGCAGAAGAATTTGCTAACATTGCTTTTGCAAGATAAAGTGCATATTGGCTTCATTGAACTTCATTTCAGAAATGAAGAAAGTTAGAACCGATGAACACTTTGAAACCAATTCTCAAGAACAATGAAGTAGTTGAATTCAGAGTTTATCCCATTGTTTACGTGCTGACCACCAGACATGCTAAATTTGTATGAAGATCTTTCAAGGGAAGCCATAGATGTCTAAACTGCACATGTAAGTAGTTATTTTCAAATAATTGTCACCAGCCTAATTATTTTTTTCTTACACCATGTGTAAAATATAATATAGATGTATTTGATGCATGATACTATGTCTGGCNTGGGAATTAGCTTTTCTGTAAGATGTATTTTTAATGCAACATTCATTAGTAGCTACAATATTAATTTCAGATTTAAAGACTAATTGTTTTTCAAAAGTAAAATATTGAGGAATTTAAGAAAGCAAAACACATAAAACTTTAGGCCTCATTTATTTAGAAACAACAAATACTAATACATTTGTACAGATATATCCCTGTGTGTATCTCTGTGTGTCTGTGTGTTTGTCAGTGTGTGTGTCTGTGTGTATGTGTGTGTCTGTGTCTCTGTGTGTGTGTCTAATGTGAGAAATCCACGGAGTCTATTTAATGAGCAAGGGAATTTATTGGGGGTAACTCACTATAGCATGGGTATTTATTGTAGAGTCTGGGAAAGCCAAGATATGTCCCATGCTGATCTTCTTCCAAGATCTGCCTGGTCAGTCCCAGCATCCAAAACCACGAGGGAGCAAAGCACACTGCGTATGCGTGCATCTTAGGTCTTAAGGGTCTTGAGAGGCCACGTCCCGGGGCATGTACATCAAGGTCATAGGCAGATGTAACAGTTACCTGCTACCTCACGAGGAGGGGTGCTTCAAAGTCGTAGCTAGGACAGCTACCTACCACATCTGTCTTTCTCTTCCTCTTTCATATGTGTGTATGTGTGTGTGAAGAAAGAAAAGCCTGGAATCAACTAATTGTTTTTTGATAAAGAACCTTCTGAAAGAGATAGTCTTGTACAATTGGGAATGGTGTTCTCCTCTGAGAAAAGCCTGAAAAAAGAATTCCCATTTTTTAAAGGAGATTGAGTACTTATCTCTTTCATGAGTAGANTGTGTNGTACAACAAAGTAAACTGAATGCAACTCATACGATATTTTCACAGTCAATCGTCTTCATAATCAAAATAGTAAAGACATGTTTTACATTGCTTTTCAGGTTGGGAAAAGGGAGGCTCATTACAAATTCTGAGATGGTAACAATCTAAATTTGCAGCTCAATGGCTGTCATTCTATAATTAACTGCTTGTTTTTTCATTAGTCATTAGCAAGCCATCTCTCCAGTGAAGAGTTGCTGAAGATACATGGTACACCCTCATATTATTCTTATGATAATTTGCTTCTGAATTACTGCTAGAATGTTAAATGTCATGATAACATTGGCATTTCTATCTTGTTTGTTCTGTTTCTATTTTTATATTTTAGGACAAGGTACCAAGTATAAACTGATTTAGCTGCAAATCAGCTTGCAAAGGGATATGACTTTTATAAACACATATTACCGAATTGCTTAAAAAGGATGGGTTTTTAACTGAATAAATTGATGCAACTTGGCCTAGATATTAAACTCTCTAGGTAGGACTGACAGAGGAACAGTGGAGTAATTTCAACTTTGACGTAATTTCAATTTGAAGTAATTTCAACACTTTCTGTCTCCCCTCAGGTGGTTGTATGTCAAGAGTAAGTGCATCAGANGATCATGGTCAAGCAAAACTTTCCCTTAGTCAATGGGCTTCATGTTCTTGTCTCACAAATTTAAAGATTGAAATTCATAGACCACAGATCATGAATTTTAGAAAGAAACTTATTATAGATTTATGTGTGAGAGCTTAAGATAAATAGGGAAAAAAGGAGGTTACTGGAAATGGTTTACTGTCAAGCAGAAAACAGGGTGACGACTGGAAAGTTTTTCAGTCCAATTGGCTCATCCACAATGCTTCCCATTGTCATGTCTCAGGCCACATCACAACCATGGGTTAGCTTCCAGGCAGGGATAAAAGATAGGGAACTAGAAATCAAAGCTCTACTCTCACCTTCTTGGCCCCAGCAAGGACATTCTTNGAACAATGTATTCTAATCAATCAGTCTCTGGTGGTGGGGCTTCTTTTCAGGAGCTGTTGTTCACTGGCCCCACCCTACTAAGCATCCAACTTTGTGTATATGGGGCCAACATATTATTTATTAAATACAGTAAAGTCCCTCTTAGCAAAAACTATCATTCCTGGAATCCGGTGTCAATGAAGCCAAGTAGTGGATATTTCCTTAGGCTTAAGGATAGAGCAATAGCTGGCAAAGGCAACTAAGAAAGAAACTCCTTGATAATATCAAAACTATCACTCATGATGATCTTTATCTGAATTTTTCTTTTCATATCTTCTATACTCGACATAACATTTACATGTGATATATGTTTCTATATCTAAACCTAAGTAACCATAAAGATAGCTTGGCCTAATGGAGTGAAGTTAACAAATAGAACAAGCATATCTAAATTAATTAATATTTATATATTTTAATTAGATTNACTATAATTCTCTGCAGTGTTTCGATCACCTTTAAATTTAATTTACAAGTCCTGGAATGTCTTTGACCTTTCCATCTGCCTTGTATTTGCATTTTCTTGGGTTTTTTTTGTTGTTGTTGGTTTGTTTGTTTTGTTTTTGGCATCACTCTTGTGTTTATTATCCGTAAGTTCATTTTCCTTAATTTTGTTGAGTACCTTCTTGATATTTTCTTTAAATTCCTGAATTATTTGATGAAGTTTATTTTTTTGAGATATTTGATTACACTATGTAAAGATATGTCACTCCGATTGGTTTAATAAAGAGCTGAATGGCCAATAGCTAAGCAGTGGAGGCTGGGAAGAAGAAAGGTAGAGTTGCCATGACATGCTGAGAGAACAGAATGGGCAGTATGTATGTGAGGTAAATGAGCCTCAGAGGCAGCACATAGATTAACATAAATGGGTTAATTTAAGTTATAAGAGCTAGCTAAAAACAAGCCTAAGCTATCAGCCAAGCTTTCATAATTAATAAGAAGTCTCTNTGTGGTTATTTGGGAGCTGGCTGGTGGGATGAAAAAATCTGATTACAGTTTCTGATTGTTCTTTTAAAATCTGTTCCCTGGTATTCATCTGGATAAATTTTCATTGGCAAATATTTCTATAAGAGTTTTAGTTTTTGGATAGAAGTTACTGGGGTGATATTACATATTGCTGTTATTTTCATGATGAGATCTGAACATGGGGACTTTTTTACTAATTCTAAGTCTGATACTAACAAACTGGGGACAGATTGGGAAAGATGAGAGGAGGTGCAGGTAGGTTGGGCCTAAAGGTATGAATGGCTTAGATGGAATGAAGTAAGGAGGATAGATAGTACCAGATCAGTATATAGAATGTGTCTCTTGGTCCAAGACNAATGTAGAAATAAATCTGGCAGAGTAGAAATAGAATGTGGCATGGAAGGAGCCTGTGGGTTGAGTGGTAGTTAGCGAAGGTCATGGCTAATGTCCAGAGATTGAATGTGGCACTGGTAGGGGAAGCCAGAATAGAATGTTGGATCTTGGCTAGATCTGGGGAGTTGGGAAGTGTGTGTTGATGGAGAGGGTCAGAGAGACTCTCCAGGCTAGACCCTGGAGAAGTGTATGATGTGGCTGATGAAGAAGTTGGTTGCAGAACAAAAGGTATCTGTGAGTGGTGGCAGATAGAATGCCTAGATAGACTCTGGAGAAGGATGTGAGGTATTTCTTAACATCAAATTTAACCAACATGTAGGCTTTTGGGATGGTTTTACATTTTAACTGAAGAAGCTTCTTGTTTATGACTTTACAAGTGATTCCATTACCCAAGACTTTGTTAAATATGCAAGCAAAATCAGTTAGGAGACCGTAAATATTTCTCTGAGTTTTTACAAATATGTACAAATTAGCTGTTAGGCATAAAGTCTACTAGAATACCTTTTGGAAAACTCCTTTTCCATATTCATAGACATTGACGACATTGTATGCATTTCCTCCCATAGTATACTGAGTATCTCTTCATCTTCCTTTCTTCTTTCTTTCCACAGAATTATTCATGGTTGGGTTATTTGATAATATGCATTTTTTCTAGTTTTTCTTAATTTATTTTAGAAGCTGAAGAGTACATCATGGCAAAGAAGCCACATCACTAGGCAGAAATGGGACAGCAGTGAAACTGGTACCTGGATGATTATATTTCATATGAATTCAGTAAACACAGGACAAGAAGTGGGTCATGTTATAAAACCTTAATCAAGGCAAATGTCAAGTAATGTACTTCTTCAGATAGGCTTCTCATCTTAGAAGACTCAGAGCCTTCCCAAACAGTATCACTACCTGAGGACCATGTGTTCAAACATATGAACCTACAGGGAANATTTTATATTAGAAGAACAGAACGAAACAATTATTATTTCAATGTCATGCTACAAATTGCCTAACAACTTTGTAACTCTCTATTCATTTAATCATTGAATAAATCATGTAGTTATATTTTGCAGAGACACAATTATGGTNGAATGGAGCTTAAGCAATCTGCCTGCTATTATTCAAATAGTACTTAACAAGATGAGAGTTTTGACCTAGGGAACCTGGCTTCTAAGTCCACACTCTTAAATACATTGAACCGCACTCTATCTACACTACTATGAAGTGGTTTTAAAGGACCTTCAATGATATTAATGTGACTTCTCCAGCATCCTCTTCTGTCCTAATCGATTTTGGGAAACAAAATTGTGAAGATGAACTTCAGCATAGACTGATTTGTGTAATGTGGACAAAATTTTAATTGCAGTTATTATTGAACAATAGTGATCTTTAAAAATGTTCTATGCTTTTTCTAATTTCACAAATGACGGGTATATTTACATTATTTATCCACTCCTCTTCAAAGTCACCCCCTGATCCTCCCACGCTCCTTCAAATTTATATCCCTTTCCTCAGTTATTATTACTTTACACAAAAAACAAGCATACTGTGTCCATTTAGTGTTGGTTGTANGTACACACTCTATGTTAACTATACCTATGTTAACTCTCAAAATGAAGTGATATGTTATAGTTAGTTAGAACAATATTCAAAAATCTTTGGTTTTCTAATAAATCAGAAATTTGTTTGACTCAAATCTTCAATGTTTTCGGCAGAATTAATTTACTTTCAATGCAGTGAAAATTGTTATAAATAATTTATTTAGGTTTTCCTCAAGCATAAATCTCAGTTTTACATATTTGTCTCTGTTTTTCATGTTAGGAAAATCACTGTCACTCTGATCATCTAATATCCTAATTATAAGCTTGTTTCTGATTGTCTTGTCAGGTTCCCTACTGCTATAATTGTATTCATTATTCAATCATTTGTATAAGAGTAAATGTAAAATCATGAAACAGAGCACACTACCTGATAAAATAATCCTCTCTAACTTTGAAAATCAAAGCCATAAGATGTCCATAATGTTTATTTACTGAAAATGCCCCAGCTTTGTCCCAGTATGTACACTACAGAGAAGACTGTAAGAGCGATCTTGTGAATACAAGTAATAGTGCTTAGTGAAATAAGTATGTGATTATGACTGAGCATAATAATATATATCTCTTAAATAAGATTACTTNTCTTTTCCTGAGCAATAAAAATCTCCACANGGCACAGTCCTGTGCAATATTCTACTCTTAGTACAATGTCGATGTTGTAATACATCATCATGGTAATATCTTCATTTAAAACTCTTGAGCGTATTGCAAAACAAAGTATTTTCTTCAAGCATTTTGAAATANGACTTTAAAAATAAATATGACAAGTATCATTAATTGAGCAGGAGATCAATTAATTTAGTTTANTTTCTACCTTTAAGTTTCTACATTCACTAATATCTCTTGTACATTTTATAATTTACTGTTAATTTTATACAATGCCAATGGTTCTATGTGGATTTTATTTACTTTAAAACTTTTGAATTCATTAATTTTAAGATAGCATTTGTTGCCGGGTGGTGGTGGCACATGCCTTTAATCCCAGCACTCAGGAGGCAGAGGCAGGCGGATCTCTGTGAGTTCGAGGCCAGCCCAGGCTACCAAGAGAGTTCTAGGAAAGGTACAAAGCTACACAGAGAAACCCTGTCTCGAAAAACAAACAAACAAACAAACAAAAGATAGTATCTGTCTTTACAAGTTTTCTTACTTAAATACCTAAGTACTTAAACCCTTTGTGTATGTTTGTCTGTGTGATTTAATTTTAATTGAAAGATAATAATTTTTACCTTCATTCACTGTCTTTCCTCTAATTCAGTGGCTCTTAACCTTCTGAATGCTCTGAGCCTTTTACACAGTGCCTCCTATTGTGGTGACCCAACCATAGAATTAGTTTGNTGCTACACCATAACTATAATTTTGCTACTGTAATGAATCACAATGTAAATATCAGATATACAGGATATCTATATGTGATCTCCATAAAAGTTGCAACCCACAGGTNAAGAACCACTTCGTTCTACTCCCTCCTCAAATTGATTGTCTTTTCTTTGATTTTAATTGTTTTATATATACGTACATAAATATATAAATACAAATCTCCTGAATCCATTTAATGTTGTTTATNCATATGATTTCAGGGCTGCCCATTTGGTTTTGGATACCCAGTTAAGAGGTTCTTCCCAAGAAAAGAATAAATTTCCCTCTCTCTGTTGTTGTCTCTTGCCTGATGATTTCTTGCCTATGAGTGGTTTCCAGTATAACTGCTTGTGGGAAAACAATAATAACAACAAAAATGTGTAATAACTATGGAAAAGAAATTGTTGATTTCCTTATTATATATATATAATATATCACTCCAATATTTAAGCTCAGANCATGAATTCACCAATGAAATACCTATTCGTGAATTTTCAAGCCAGGTTTATATAGGAAAAAAATCATAACAAAATCATTAAGAAATACAGGGAAAGGGAAGACTGAAATCTGCACAACCATCAAAGCCATGATGGGCAAGAAAGATTTCAGACATAGAGTGCTACAGTTTATTTCAGTTAATATTGCTTTTGTTAACAGGCAAAACTGTGAGGCTCTAACACAGATGAACTGGAACTGGGGATAACANTGAGTTCAAAGAGCTCTGTGTTCTTTTGGAGCACTGTATTCCTTCTGTAATTGTTGCAGTTATAACTAAATTTATTTAAATATATTAATGTGTTTATTTAAATGAGTGAACAACTAATTTAAAAAATACTATAGCTGAATTGAAAAAAAAATATGCTCATGTTTCTGAATATCCTGTTCTTTGACAATGAGCTATTTTGTTACAATGTAGCCTCTTACTTATTTTTACTTTTCTTTTTTATGGAAATATATTCATTTAAATTTCTATCATTTTTAAATCAAATGAAAGGTTATTTTTAATAAGAAGCTGTCTTAAATTTTAAGATGCTCTTTCTCTCTCACAATTTGTCTGAAAGTTTTTGTCTTCACTTAGTACACGTCAGACACTGCAGCAGGATAATAAGATATGTGGCTTCACTCTCTCTAAAACATATTTTATGATACTTTGTGTAAACCATCAATATAAAAATAAATTGAATTGAGCTAGTTATAGCTCTATCTGAAAAGAATGTACTTGAAAAGAATTTTTGTTCAAAAGATAATGAGCAGGTACTTATATTTGTATTACTACATTCAGGATAGTACACACAAATTTTTCAAAAACATGAATATAAAATATATCACTATTTCATTTGGAAATATGCTAACTTATTCATAATTTGTTTTCCCCTCAAATTATCATTTTCTAAAATTTGAGGTTGTTAAAATATAAATTCTGTACTAAACTTTTGCAAGAACAACACTAGTGGTTTTGTCATAAAGAAGGTAACTTTGCAATGGAGATTTAAAATATATTTCAAATATTGCTTTGGTCAAATGTATTTATATTTTCACATTCTGTTTGCTTGAGTTTATACCTCTATCCTGCATTGTGTCCTTTTGCCTTCACAGTATGATTTTCAGGCTAAAAGGAAAATACATGTTCAAAATTAATTACATATAATTTATTTTCAAGCATCTAGTTCATTAAATAAAATAATTTNGACTTTATTAATAAAATATATAATAAATACCAGATTTTAAATAAAAGTAAATCCTAGTTTATTAAATAAAATATAATCATTTCATGTGAAATTCTTACATTTGGAATGAAAGTGAAAAGTAGCTTTCAAAAAAAAAAAGAAAAGTANCTTTCAGTAAATACGCACTTCATTCTCAAGTGATTAAGATTTTAATAATTATTATTTATGTTTTAAGTAGGTAGTACAATGAAATCTTCTTATACAAAATAATACAGGGATAATATTTCTTCTTAAGTCTGAAATATATGTATATATTTATATATATACATATATTTAAATTGTTTGTTTTTTGTTTACTTTCTATTAAATCATAATTATGTTGTAAATTAATGAATATAACAATATACAATAAAATATATAAAGTGTTTATTTGTTAGAAAAAAAACCTAAGAGGCAGGTAAGTCTAGGTTGTGAATAATCCCAG
Source organism: Neotoma lepida (assembly GCA_001675575.1). Taxonomy (NCBI): domain Eukaryota; kingdom Metazoa; phylum Chordata; class Mammalia; order Rodentia; family Cricetidae; genus Neotoma; species Neotoma lepida. Next base: position 10,169 of record LZPO01098264.1, read on the forward strand.
GAAAACCTGATTTTACCATGTTTCTTTATCTTAATTGTTTTGGTTTGTTTCTGTTTCAGTGTGATAATCCACATACCATAAATAATTTGCTGGGGTAGGGAACAGGGAAGTTTTATTTCAATTTACAGATTACAGTTAATCTCTGAGGGCAATCAGAAAGGACATCAGTGGTAAACTGGAGGTAAAAACTGACTTAGGCAGAAACTATGGGTGAGCATTGCTTATTAGATTGCTCACATAAAGGCTAAAACCACCTGCCCCTGGATGGCATCTCCAAAAATTAGTTGGGTCATGGTACATCAATTTCCACTCAAGATAATGTCTCTCAGACATGTCATGAGAGTAATCTCATACAAACAAATTTCTAATTGAGGTTCCCTCTACCCAGATGNGAGATATGCCATGGGAAACCTAGCATGGAATGGGGACCTGGCTGAAGAGAGAAGTAACATGTACTATTGGTATAATAGCATGCCTGAAAAGGCAGCAATGGCCAAGAATACTGGAACTGATTGTGGGAATAATGTTAACAGCTGTCTTGTGATCCTGCTATCATAGCTTCTATTTGATTCTGCAACACATCCCTCTTGAAACTTAAAGAAAAGCAAAACCACAATGGTAAGGAACTGTCATCCTGAAGTTGCTGCTTATAGGGTATTCATTCACTTAAATGAGAAGGATCACTAATTCAAAATTTCGGTACCAAGAAGTGTGGTCATTGTTGTGATAAAATGGTCATGTGNTTCATAGACTCTTATATGTCGTTTTGTGGGAAAATGTGGAAGATTTTTCATCTATAAAATTGAGTTAGTGGGCCATTCTGCAGGGAGTTTGGAAGACATATCCAAAGAGAAATATGAACACAGCAGGTCTTGCTTAGGAGAATTCAAACCCAATTACAGAAAAATTAAGCTAGAAGTTGGCCATGTTACATTCTTCCAAGGAATCTGGCTATATTGTATCCCTGTTCTAAGGATCTTAGGGAGACTAAAGAGAAAAGCAATGGACAATTTGTTAGTCAGAGAAAAATAAGACAAGACAGAATTCATGTTGTGTTATGCAAACTGCCCACTGCTTTAATACAAGTCAACAGTGAAAGGGAAACAAGTAATAAAAGAAAAGATAGGGAAGGTTGTGAATTTGACAATGAAAGTAGTGAGTTTAAAGATGGAGAAAATGTAGGTGAGAAAGCAGCTGTATTTGTTCCAGTGATTAGCTCTATTAAGAAAGCAGTGATCTATGCTGGAAAAATAGAAAAGTTGTCATAGAGAAAACAAAACAAACAAACAAACAAACAGGAAAACACCTTCAAATTCTTCAACTTGTGAGAAGACACATTTGTTTGGTGGGAGCTCCACCTCAGCNCCTGGCGTCCTGCTCTAAGCGGGCAGCCCCTGCCTTGCCAAGCAATGTCTGCCCACGCACCACTTCCTAGCCAGTGGGTCTACTTCCAGACACAGCCTCTGGGCCGAACTGCAGCCTGGTGCCCTACTTCCTGCNTGGCTCAGCCTCTGCCCCAGTACCACCCACACCTTGAGCCGCCCAGACNCCTGGTCCATGTGCGGCTGTGTAGTGAACTGGCCACATCCTGCTGAACCTGCCCCTTCAAAGCCCGCCAAACACNGCTCCTCTCCAGAGAGGCTCAAGACCACTCACTCCATCGGATTATTTAAGCAGCACCCTGGAAAACAGATGTGTGGTCCCTCTGGTTTCTCGTCCTGGGTCTCCTCTTTGAGGGGCCAGGAAATCACCTGGGAACGTTTTTGCCCATTAAACCTGTCCTTTTCCTAATTTGGTCTAATTTGGATTGCTGCATCAACAGAGAGCCTTACTTATCCAGGTGTAAAAAACTTATCAACATTCATTTGAAAGATCTGAGTCTGTAGTAAAAATGAGTTTCCTGCTTGAAAGAAAAAAAAGAAAAACAATTAGACTGAGAAAGTATTGCTTTGTTTTATTATTTTTCCTTAGTTATATCTGGGAAAACATACAGAGACCATTATAGATTTGGCTCAAATAGGTCCAGCCCCATGTCCAGCTGCCAACAGAGCTTGACTATTTCTCAATCAATTCCTCCATTTTCTTATTAAATCAATGTTTAACAGATCTATATTTATTTTAATCATTAATTTGAAGACATACCACATTTGGCCTATTGTGGTTGCCTAGTTTCTCTGACCAGCTAGGTCGTGAAAACTTAAGGCTGATATTTTCTAATTGGGATATTGAACTTTTCCAGTATTTTCAATTTTCCTGCCTTTGATTTCTGCTGAAAAAGAATTTTTTCCCCCTAAGGAGGGGATTTACTCCAATAAAATGGCCTATCATTTTATTTTATTTCTTCAATTCAACTTGTTTAACATTACCAGATTTGTGTCTGCCACTCTGCTCCACATTTAAAGCATGGTCTATCATTTCTTTNCCAGTTCCTCTCTGCTTACTTTACTGTAGTGACTTTGATGCTTAAAAATCCATTTTTTGATGATCACACATANTGACAAAAATATAAAGTAAATCTCCATTTTTCTGTTTAACTCCTGTCCATGCTAAGGCTATGTTTTCATAAATTAGACTGACAATGTTAAATCTTCAATTGCAGTAATGTTATGACAGTATAAAATTTTATTAAAAAAACAAATACAAATAAAATCCTGGCATATCAAAGGTTATTAATGCAGATGTTTTAATATGAATCTTAA
>LZPO01098265.1:0-19143 GCA_001675575.1 Neotoma lepida
TTCCTCTAGCTTGCTCAGCTACCTTCTCTGTGGAATCCAGGACCACCCACAGTGGACTGGACCCTCTCATATCGATCATCAATCAAGAAAATCTGCCATAGGCATGCCCAGTAGCCAGTCTGGTGGAGTCAATTTCTCAGAAGTTCCCACTTCCTAAGTGATTATAGTTTGTGTCAAGTTGAAAAAAATTAACCAGCACACTCTATGTAATTATCTATCTCTCTATGTGATTCAATATTTCCTGAGGTTTCAGGCATTCACTGAGACCCTGGAACACATTACTTGTGGATATGGAGAGATTGCTGTGGTGTATGAAATAATTTACTGAATGCTACAAAGCATTTTATGCCCAGATTGCTTTCATATGCTTCACTGAAATATCAAGGAAAATTCTTTTATAGATCATCTTCCTAAAGTATTTAAAACAAACTCCAATCAGAAATGAATTTAACCATGAAATGGGTTGTGACCTTCCTGAGAATGGTTCATTCCTGCAGTTTTGTTGAAAACATACAATACAATTAAAATTCATGGAGGAAGAGACATTGAAAATTCTGAGTTGTATATCCTGTATCAAGAATGTCATCCATNAGGCAACATATTTGGTTAGGTTCATATCAGCATTTGCATTTATTTAAATCAGGATGTGATGGCATGATCCTGTTCTCTAGTACATGGTGGTCCACATGCTAGATAATATGGCTTTAGTTTAGGACTTAGGCTATGGAGCTGATTACCACAGAGATCCATATCATTTACACTACGGAATGTTCTGTAAGCTCTACTCTGGGCATCCATTTAGAAATATGTTAATTTCAAGAGAGACCATTAATGTGTGTTCCAAACTCAGGATATCCTAGAAGAATAAAAGCTTAGATGGCAGTGGGTCATACATAAATGCTTTCTTTTTCTTAGCATTACTGTGCATTATACATACATATAGGAAACTCTACAATTAATCATCTTGAATTCATATATGGAAGTTAAATTTAAACTCATACAAGTTATCCTTGACTACTACTTTAGTATTTGCTGTAGAATGTACATCTAACCACTGCTTTTGATTTACTAATATTATGGGTATTTCATGGCAGGACAGAAGCCTAGAGGACTAAGTACCATGTCGTGAACTTTGTACAAGTTCAGAGAGTTAGCAACTCCGGATATAAAAGACTGCAATGTAGATGATTAAACTTTAATGGCATCCTGACTTTTTCTCTTTTTCAAAATTGTTTTTAATAATGAATCATTTTAAACAAAAACTGTTAAGAAAATAATATAAATATGCATCACCCTACAAACAACACTAAAGGATTTGTTACTAAATAATAGCTTCAGATCCTTATATTCAGTGAAAAGGAAGAGGAGAGGGAGGAAAAGGGGAGCAAGAGTCAGGGAGGGAGAGACACAGGAAAACCCACACTCTATTTTTATATCTGCTTCTTCCCAAATGCCTCCATGGAGACCACACATCCACATACAAAACTTTTATGGTTCCGTATGTATTTTTATGAGAAGAAGTGTGCAGTATTTGGCCCTTAGTGACTACCTAGAATAGCTTAACACAATGTCGTTGAGTTTCATCTTCTGCCTGAGGAAGGTTGTTATAAAACAGTATCATGGTCTGCGGGCTTAAACGACCACCACTTAGCTGTCAGTTCAGGAGGATGGGAAATTCAAGATCATGGTGTCAATAGATTGGGATCTAGAAAGAACTAACTTCCTGGCTTGCATATGAACACTTTCTCCTCGTGTCCTCAACTGATGAAAAGGAAAAGCCAACTCCCTTTTGTCTCTTCACAAAGGTGCTAGGCATTTTTGTGGACTTTTAGGTCCTAATTATCACCCAAAGGCCCCACATTTTTATGCCATCACTCTAAGAAATGTTATGGCTTCAGTGTGAAATGTCCTCACAGGCTCAAATCTCTGAACTTTCATCCCTTGGTTGATTGATGATGCCATTTTGGAAGGTTGTAGAACCCTCAAGATGTGTGGTGTAGCTGACAGAGGTGGCTCAGTCAATGGCAGCAAGCCTTGTAGGGCATATGCACTTCTGCTCCAACAGTGTCTCAATGCTTCCTGGCCAATGCCATGCAAAAAGCTGTGGCTACAAGCTCCTGACGCCATAGATGGACCTATTGGAGCTATGACATGTCGACTAAACTGTGAACTCAAATAAACCCTCTCTTTCTTAGGATATTTTAATCACAGTGAGACATAATTAGTATAGAAAACTAGTAATAATATGATTTCTTAATTTCCCTTTTATGTATGCGTGTATGTGTATGTTGGCTGGTGATGATTTAGGTCATGAAACTAGAAGAGGCAAAGAAGATGGAAAAAGAAGTCCTAAGGTAGGTTTGGAGTGGAAACAAGAGTAATGGAATACATAAGAAGAAAAAGTGGAATGAGGCCACTGTCTGACAGAGGGCATCTTGGTTGCTTCAGAATTTTATCAATTATGAATAAATTTTCAACTATCCATGTATAGTTCTTATATGCATATAAATATTTACTTTTGGTAAATGCTATTTTATTAGTGAATCTGTGGTAAATGTATTTTCTTTTATGAGAAAATCCAGACATCTACCAAATGGTTATACTATTTGATATTCTCACTATAAGAATGGGAGTGTCTGTTTATCTGCATCCTTTCTGGTATGTGATATCATTTGTATTTTGATTTTGGATATTCTAAAATCTGTGTAGTATACATCAGTATTCTGATTTGCAATTCCCTAATGATGTATGATAAACATATTTTCATCAGCATATTTGTCCCATTTATAACTGTGAGGAAGTATCTGTTCAGATCTCTTGCTTATTTTAAAATTTTAATTGTTTTTATTAACATATATTAATTATAAAAAATAGGTTTCATTATGACATTTTCATACACATAAATGTATTTCAACCATTGCCCCCTTCCCCCTCACTACCTAACTCTGATATGAAAGTTCCCTGGATGTTTTTAATAACACTCCTCTATCACAAATGTCTTTCCCAACATGTGATTTATTTTATTTTTCATTCTTTAGTACTTTCAAGGATAAAAAGATTTTCATTTTAATAAAACCCAGATAAGTAATACATTATTTAATAGTTCATGCCTTTTGTTGCTATACTTAAAATTATCTCTAAACCCATTGTCCTCCAGATTTTATGTCGTCTTCTATGAGTTTTGTAGTTCAGCGACTTTTACATGTAGGCCTTCAATGCATTTTGAGTTAATTTTCTGTGAAGGACTCATGATCTATGTGGCGACTTAGTGTTCAGTTTTGCACAGGTCCTTCAAAGAAAGAGGGTCAGTCCAGAATGTAATTTCAGGTTTAGCAAAAGCAGGGGGAATCAGCCTCTATGGACGGGCTGCTCCTGGCTTTGCAAAAGTCTCCTTTTATTGTTACACAAATTACACCTCTAGCAAGTCAATCTCTGCCTACCAAATTCGGAGTTGTTTGAAGGAACCATTTGCCTAAGCATTTCTCAGCCATGAGACCTCCTGGTTTGCCAGCTTCTCTCAAGACTGAGTTTTGCAAAGGCTCTAAAATTCCTTCAGGAAGAACTCAGATAAGAATCACCAACTTTAAACAAAAGGTAACAATCACAGACTTTAAACAAAAGATAACAATCACTGACTTTAAAGAAAAAGGTAACAATCACTGACTTTAAACAAAAGATAATTCAAAGCCTAGGTGCACTGCATAAAGAGAAATGCAATGGCTCTGTGGAGTCTCTCACTGAGTCTCTCACTACAGAGACTCAATCTTTCNCATATGAGATGTTCACTAATTCCACGCAACAGAATTTGTGTAAAAAGACACTTTCCTCCACAATGTTTCCTTTATTTATGGCTCTCTATTCTATATTGTTTATTCTTTTTTTATCTGTTCTTTCAGTGGTACCAGCTGGTCTTGAACACTGCTGTTTCATAGTATATCTTCAAGTTCAGTCACGTCCATCCTCTGCTTTGTTCTTTAGTCTCATTTGGGAGAGCTTTGTCCTGAGCAGTGTCAGCATAGGGGTCTCACACAGNTTTCAGCAATCTCATCTTCCCTTCTTCTCTTTATAAGGCTATGAATCTCATCTGTAGTCCTGACTTAATGTATCCCCAAAGTCCCATCTCTAAATATCATCAGACAGGGATGAGGATTTCAATCTATTAATTTAGAGTGGACACAAGCATTCAGTTCATTGAAAATTTCATGATGTTGTGTTTTGAACTATAATTGNGAAGAANAAGGCTAAATTGGTATTAATAATAGGTTTGTTTCTTTAAAAAATAAACAGACACAATAGGAGGTTCTCAGTTGAAACAAAAATTGCAGAGGCATCATACAAATGGCTGTTTTCCAGCCCCACCGCGAAGCAGAGATTAGTTTGNTTTGATCTGATCTTCTTCCGCATCGCTAAGCCACAGGGAAACCAAACCACCTGCACATCTGTCATGTGGAAGATTTCCTAAATTGATGGCTCAGGCTCCAGATGGACTCAGTGTTCTAACTCCTTGCTCTGTGAATTCCTTGCAACAAATATGATAAACTTCAGGCTACACTAATAAATTCTTTCTGATAAAACAGATTTTCTAGCTTCTTTTATACTAGAATTCTCTCCCCACAGCCATTCCCACATTGATCATTAAGTAAACAGACTATCATATCACCCTTAGTCCTTGATAAAGCTTACCAGCTTTAAATCTAACTGGTGACTTAATTTGCAGAGCTGTTATTTATGTCTCTCTAGAGATAACAATGTATATCTTTTGCTTGTGACCTTTCATGTTAAGAAATGACTTTCATTTAAAATTCTAGAAGTTTATTTGAGCTTAAATTTAATCAATGTTCACACAATTGAGAATGTGGAACTACCTATACCTCCAGGGTCAGAGCACAATAACAAAATAGACTCTGAATTAAAGAGCTCTATTTAGTATGATCAAAATAATAAAGTGTGTGTGTAAACTCTGTAAAGAGAAGGGAAGTTTCAAACACAGTTGCTAGCCAGGTGTGGTGGTGCATACGGTAAATCCCAGCACTAGGGAAGCCAAGGTGAGTAGAACCACAACTTTGAGTCCAGCCTGGTCTACATAGCAAGTTCAGGCCAGCCAGAGTGAATAGTGGTGAGACCCTGTCTCAAACAACAGTACCACCACCACCACCAACAAAATCTTACTACAGTTACTGTTTGAAATTGATTCATAACAATCACAATATAGATCTTTGCTACATATTATGACATATCATGCAGTTTATTTTCCTATGATTGATAGAAAATCTAGTCTTCCAAAATATGTTTGTTTTATAACATGAATCAAATGAAAATTTCATATCTATAGGCATTCTATTACANTGAAGTGTGATCAGAGTAGAAAGAAAGTTTGGGATAAAGGTTGTGCTTTCCCTGGCACTTTTAAGACCAGAACAGAAGCCTTCTTCAAACTAGAGACAGTTGGTGAACTTCAACCTAGCGGAATGCAGCCTCTCACAATGACTCTTTAGCAGGTCTTCCTGGAGCTCTCCAAGGAATAGGACATGGACGGTTCTGAGGATAAACTTGGTCCCTCAGTGAAGTGAAATCTTCTCCAACTACAAACATTCTCCCTTCTGCCCGCATGGATGCTTTTTCCCTCTAGCAATTTAAAATAGTTTTTAATACTGCATATCTATGGTAGATNCATAAATTATGTGAGCATTAGATATAAGAAGGCAGTAAGGTCAGGAGGGTGCTCACATAATTTACGGAAAACATGTAATACTTGACTTGTATCTGGCTTATTTTGTTCCATATGATCTCATTCACTTCCATTTATTTTCCTAAAAATAATAGGNTTTCCATCTTTTTTACAGATTATGATACTCCATTTGCACACAGATACCAATTTTCTTTATCCATTCATGTGCTGATGGGTATCTAGGCTTATTCCATATCTTACCTATTGTGAATAGTACCACAAAAAACATGATTATGCATGTGAAGCAAAAGAAGTAGCAGCTGACAAAAGTTCCACCTGAAATCTAAGCACCTTTACATTCATTTTATTATTTTTTGTGAATGTTATGAGTGTTGTGTTTGCTTCATTTCTACCACACACTTTCCCCTCCCCAATTCTTCCATGCCCTCCACTCCCTCTCAGCTTCATGACCTCTTCTTTAATTAGTATTCTTTCATACACACACACACACACACACACACACACACACACGTGCGTCTACTTAATGTTGCTTATATGTGTTTAAGGCTGACCTCTTGGGATTGAATAACTTATCAGAGGCTCATCCCGGGAGAAGACTGAATCTATCTCTGAAGAGCCATTGATTACTTGGCTGTAGCTCTTAAACTAGGGGCAGGGCATTGTGAGATTTCCCCAGCCACCTTGGGATGTCAGCTGGTGTTGTCACTGTGAAGNTCTTGTTTAGATGACCATATTGTCAGGATTTCATGGGTGCAACTTCCTGTAATATATAGGAGACACCATCTCATCGCAGATGCCCTGGTCCTCTGGTTCTTACAATCTTTCTGTCTCTATTTCCCATGTTATTTCTTGTGTAGAGGTTGCTTGTACATGTGTAGATTGGAAGATTCTAAGCTTTGAAACAGTCATATCTATTTTTAGTATTTAGCATTTCTTTCAAATGAAGATAAATTTAAAGGCTTTACCTTCAAAGTAAGTTGTTAGTTATTTAACCAATTTTACTCTGAGAAATCAATAAAATTGCTAAATTGAACATATTGCGTTGGCTCATATTTGCACATATATGCAAAATGAGGAGATTATATATTATGCATTATATTAATATAACAATATATATTACTTTATAGGGCTATAGCTTATAATAAATATGTGAACCTATAATCGCTATCACAAATGTCCTTATTTTTACTTAGAAATTTTATATTTAATCGTAAACCTTCCTAACAATATATATTTTTCTGAGTTCTCTACACCGCTACAAATTGTGAAAGAAATAACACAAAGACACTGTTTTATTTAATTTATTTTATAAGTTGCTTATAATAATTATTGTTAATCTAAGACAAATATGACAGATACTTCCACCTGCTCAGCATCATGTCAATGAGGCAGGAAGCAGCAGACAACTCCCTAAAGTGGAGGCAGAGACACTTATATTCTCCCTGTGCATTTGTTCACCCTGAAACATGCACAAACCTGCCGAAAGATGTGAGACTTCAACACTTACAAATGTAGTTGGTGAAATATTGATGCTAATGAGTATGGATGCCAAGAATCACACCAAACCATTTCAAAAAGAACAACAAAACAGTCTATTGATTATGTGGCATGATGATGTATGTGAAGGGATAGTGAACATTATAAAATATTATTAATTATTAATAGCTAGTATAGTTTTATCAATTTAACATATGAATTGTNAAATGTGAAATTTATTTAAGAATGATTTCTAGGGGAAAATGGAGGGCTAATGAATGCCTTAACTACTGATAATCACATAATAAATGCCTTAACTACTGATAATCACATATTATCAGTATTCTGGCAGTTTTACTAACTGATAATTAGAATGGAAGCATTGATATAAAAATAAGCTGTTTTGTATAGAATTAACGTTAATTGTTATTGGCATAAAATAAAGTGTTATACATCTAAGAAGTTAGAAAATAAAAGGGTCCAAATGATGATATTACAGAACAAAGTATTTAAAAAAAAACTAAGCTAATGAGAACTCTATTGGGGAAAAACTAATGAGAAGGCTTGGAGCTGAGAAACCTGCAGTGTAATACTGCTTTCTTGGATGAGGCTCATGGTAGAGATAAGGGAACAGACAGAAGAGATGTGAGAACTATTCTAAGTTGCAGTCAGCAGGATTTGCCAATGGTATAAAGGGACGTCTAAGTTACAGCTGAATTTCATCCTGGGTTATTGGATAAAAATGTTATCATGAAAAGTAACAAGAAAAATATGGAGGAAGAAAGNCTGGAACTGAGACAAGAGGAAAGAATAATTACCCTTCTAACNATTTCTATAAATTAATAGATGATACAGAAAGCATAAGCACTTCAGAAAATAGTCCAATGATTTGTATTTGTATTTTCATGAATTTTAATTTTAATTCTACATCACTGTATCACTGAACAAAAATGATAGTTTAGTTAGTTCTGAAAGCAAAATGATGACTAAAAATGAACCTACAGGCATTCATCCTACCTTATCTAACATGATAACAGAAGAAAAATGGCTGAGAAGTATAAATAGCAATATATTATTAAGTCTTATTTTTGTGTGTGATCATTGAACAGAAGACTGTATGACATTCTTTTATGGAACATTCAGCTTCAAGGGGCTTTGTGGTTTAACCCAAAAGTCTAATTTATTATGAAGCTAACACAGAGCCAAACAGTTCAGACAGGTTTTAAAGTTTCATATTTTTCTTCCCAAACTTGAACCAGAAAATTGGGACTAATGGTCTGTAACAGATACTTCCTATCTCTGCTTCTGCCTCAAGCAATTCCACTCTGGCCATCTTGGCACCATTAGCCACAGAATGAATTTAGCAGAATAATTGGGGAATCTAGAGTTTCAATGGCAATTCACCCTACTTTTCTGTGTTCTTTTTTCTTCTTCAGTGTCCCAAAACCACAATGATTCTAAGTCCAAACTGGGAAGTCATGTAGGGAAAACTCTGGCCATTAAAATCAGACAAATTTAGACTGCAATATCATTCCTGCCCTGAAGTTTTACTGTCACCTGGGTCACTTGTGTTCTGTAAATTAATATTTTACAATTGTAAAGTAGAAATCATTGCCTCTTTTTTTGCAGGGTTGGTGTATCAGATTATCATTGTGCTAGTGTTTCATATCATGGGCTCAAGATATAGCCCATGATATCTGGGTAACTTGTCTCTTCTTTTCTCAACATAAGGCTACATAGTAAACTTACTANTTCTGCTCAGCAGTTAACGTCTAGCAACCTTGGATGGAGCAGGATTATTAAAAACATTATAGGATTGTTCTAGGACTGTGGTTAAGTACTGGCATACTTGCCTAGCATGCATTGGGCCCCCATGCCATCCCTAGACTACAAAAAATGATGCAATATTATACAAAACTCACATTCTTGTGATATATTATGAAGCCTATTTACAAGCTCCCTATCTGGATAGGAATTTATANATTTTCTCTGCTATTACTAGTCTCCTGGTAGGTTGAGAATACTTACTACTACCCCACTGCCAGGCTTAACTACAGGGATGTGGGTAAATGTATGCATACCATATCCTAATATGGGCTGTAATTGTGCTTTCTTTCCTCCGTCCCATGATTTGACAATAGACATCCCAGACAAGGATGGGGCCCTTCAGCTCTGGTTCCATAGAGGCAGAACATGTGGAATATGGATCCACAGCTTAGGACTTCAGGGAATTTTGCAGAGCTCTGAATCAGAAATTGATACCATTGCTATTCTTGTTCTCAGTTAACTCACATACTTGAGATCTAGAAGTAGAACTTGTGGTTATATGTAAATGAAAATAGTCTTTTAAGAAATTCATCTGATATACAATAGGGCATATTTTATGTGGAAGTATTTAATACTTAAGAATAAATAAACTAGAATACGTAAGATATTTAAAACACCCAAAAGCTGGATACTGCTCTATCTATCCATTCCTTCAGCAAATATTTATTATTATCCCTGTATTCCACTAGGTTAGTTGCTAGAGACAAAACAACCAACAAATAATATGCCTACTTTATTGTAACTACAATTACTATTGGGGAAAAGAAAAATTTCACTATAAGGGCAACAGGTGGTGTGTAGAAAATATTTTTTTTAATTTATGGACTAAAGATAAACTACAGAAAAGAATCTATGTATGTGGTGTTCTCAGGAATTATTGAATAAGCAGACGTTGAAGAGAGAACAGGAAAAAAATCACTGCAGGGGAGTAAATGGACACCCAATGGAAGCATATGCCAGGAAGAGAAAAAGCATGTGGAAAAGTCCAGACTGTGGACTGAATTGGATAGACTGAATAAATACTAGGTAGGAGGCCTTTCTTTATAGTTGGGGGAACATAAAATCTCACCATAGAAAGGGGAATCATGAAGTCTAAGGAGGCCAGTCATTTATTCTTCTTGATTTTGCTCTGAATGAGACAAGAACCTTAAGAAGATTTGATGATAGTGTGGGCATGATCTTATTATCTATGTTTGAAAAGACTTNTTGGGCTGCTGTGGTGAGAATAAGATATGAGGTTCAAGGGTAGAAGCAGTGAGATCATTGTTGTAGGAGGCTTAGTTGTATTGTCACTCTGAGACTATCGATGGAGTTGGGCCTAGAGTCAGAGTGTGGAATCCATGTTCAGCTGGCTGGAATGAACCATAGAGTTTTCTGGTGGACTTAGAGAAATATAGAAAGACCCAAGTTGTATAAGGAGGGGATTGAAATGATTTGTGGGTCTTTTCAATCTGAGAAGGTGGAGAAGAGAGCAGCTGATTTTTACTCCCTTGCTTTATAGATCTATCATGTTTATACGCTAATATCTGGCTCCTGAGCATTATTTATTAATAAAACATAAAAAAGCTGCAAGATCTGGCACCCAATATGGGGCCTTAGATCATGCGTGGACTGCAGAGCTATCACAACTGCACTAACTCCCACTACCTCCACCACAAGGCAGGTCTGTCATTCAGGCTGCCCCGTACACTCACAAACCATTACCCCTCAGCCATGCTGCTGCATGAGCAGGTGTCTTCAGCCAGGCCATGTATCACCAGCCATGTAGTGTAGCAGCAACAGCCAGCAGCAGTTTCCTTGCACACTCTGGGCAGCCACCCACCTCCACTCATATCAGGCCACTTAGTCCTCTCCCATGCTGTGTTCCAGCCACACAGGCTTTCCCTATCCATTTCCCTCTCATCATGTGGCTCACTCTCCCTCCCTGCTTGGCACATGAGCAGTTCCAGTGTCCCCCAGCCCAGGCATTCAGTTAACCTGGCTCTGGGTACCCCACTGCATCCTGCCTCCCTACCCACACTGCTGAACATTGTCACTGAGCCTGGTTACCCTTGCACAGCTCAGCCTTCACTGTAATTGTCAGAAAACATGGTGAGATACTTAGAAATTATTAAAGGGGGAACTGGGTTATAAAAAAATCTTTCCCATGTTAAAAATTGGAAATATCACATTGCAGGGAGTTAGGACCCTGTATAGTGCTATTATGGATGGCTTGTAAATGGAAAAAAATAAATGAGGGCATAATCTCCTTAGCTGGAATTGACATAATGCCAATTGTAATTACTATCAGTTTGGTAATTCATATTTTATCCTTTAAAAAGTGGTTTGATAACTGTTTCAAATATGAAAATTTGACTGATAAGATACAAGCCTTAGAAATACTTGGTATTGATAAGATACAAGCTTTAGAAAGACTTACTAATGAAAATAATAAAAATTTGACTGATAAGATACAGGCCTTAGAAAGAACTACTAATGAAAATAAGAAAAGTACTCAGACACAGACAGAGAAATTTAGAAAAGGACCAACCATACCACTGCATGATGAAACTGAAAAAGGATGGCCCAAGGTTGTCAGAAAACCAACCTTAATTTATTCAGTTACCATACAAGAATGACCACCAGATGATAGACATCCCCAAGGTTATGCAGAAGTTGACTGGAATCCTGTAGAAGTTTTAGATTGGAAGAGATTCAAAGAAACAATCATTCCATATGGTATACATTCACCCTGTGTGAAGCACATGTTAAAGTCATGGCCAACTCAGAATTGAATTATCTCACAAGACTGGAAAGATGTGGCTCCAGCACTGTTGGAAGTTGGCCCTCAGTTACGATGGAAAAACATGGTGGAANGAGGAAGCTAAGGTAATAGAACAATGAAATAGGACTAGAGGATTTAAAATATCCCAAGATCAGCTTCTCAGGGAAGGTCAGTATGCTAATTTGCAAAGACAGTTTAGATTTGATGCTCACACCTTGGTCCTATGTCATACGGCAATTTTGGATGCTTGGGACAGGGCTGAAGAATCAGGAAAGAGGACTGAGTTATTTACTAAAATTATACAAGGCCTAAAAGAAGCCTCCACTGATTTTTCACAAAGATTGCCTTCAGATGTAAATAGAATGATATTAGACCCAGAAGTTAGACAAATATTAATCAAATCCTTGGCTTCTGAAAATGCTAATTCAGAATGAAAAAAGGTGATTAGGCCTTTAAAGGCAAGATCAACACCAATAGATGAATGGATTAGAAAGACAGCTGATATTGGATCTCATGTTTATGATACTGCTTTGATACAAGAAGTAATTTCTAGAAATTTTAAGAAAAATCAAAATGTCAGATGTTTTAATTGTGATAAACAAGGTCATCTGAAAAGGGATTGGAGACAAGGTGTTCCTAAAATTAATGTTCTTTCTAGAGAGAATTTAAACAAAGGGCCACAGCCTTCTGGAGTATGTAGAAGGTGTGACAAAGGCCAGTATTGGATTAATGAATACAGAATAACAAGGGACGGGCAAGGTAACCCTTTGTCATTGGGAAATACTCTAAGGGGACTCCTGTAGGTCCCAATGTCAAATTCAGCTCAGTCAGTCCCTGTCAGCATCAAAGAAACTCATCCACAGAGCAATTAAAAGACATAATACCTATTGTTGAAAACCACACTGCTCTGGATATGACCAAAAACAGAACAACTTCTAGTAGATACAACAAAAATTTCAGGAGAAACATTGAATAGTAAAAAAACCTTCTGAATTAAATCAGCCTGTATACATTAAAGATGTGTTGACCTCAGAATGGAAACCAAGATATATGTTACACTAGGGAAGAGGTTTTGCTTTTGTTTCCACAAGAGAANAAAAGCTANGAATACCATCTAGATTGATAAATTTTAGATTCAAATAGGAGAGACCTCTTGATTAGGAGAGGTGATACTTCATCAAATTGCATGGTCATTCCATTTAAATTAACTTATAAAACTAACAAATATCTTCCATTTAAATTAACTTAGACTAATAAATGTCTTCCATTTAAATTAACTTAGACTAACAAATGTCTTTCATTTGATCAGACATAACCTGTCAAAAAGAGAAACTCCCCAAAGTTAGGGTTGGGGCAGGATTTGTTTGTTTCTTTCCAGGAGAATAAAAACATCCAACTAAAGAATCTAAAGACCACTGGACAAATAAGACATCAGAAGAAGAAGAAGGAGGAGGAGGAGGAGGAGGAGGAGGAGAAGAAGGAGGAGGAGGAGGAGGAGGAGGAGGAGGAGGATGAATCATCCAGAGAAAATGTCCCAAGAAAAAGAGTAAATTGGCTAACTGATATAACACATTTCCAAAAGAAAAAAATTCATAAATCTTCCCAAATGTTTGTTTCTGCTGTTCTTCACAGGCGTTTTAGGCAAATGGTCTTTTTGTAGTCCCAAATCAATTAAAAATTAAAGTGACCCTTTGGAATTGGAGCATGGCTCTCTCCTCTAAACCCAATCATGCTTATTAAAAGAAAATCTAAAATCTCTGTCTCGTGTCAGAAGAGCATCCTGGTATGGGACAAAAGAAAAACCAAAATGAAGGAATTATTCTATTGCCACTAATCTCATAATCTATTGGTTTTATTTTGACTCTTTAAAACTTTGCATAACATATAAATATTATCTCAAAATTTATGAAATTAATATATATATATATATATTTTAAACTTTGTGTCATGATATTAATGATCATATAGGGTACTAACTAATTCTAGAAATAGGCTTCATCTTGCTTCCTGTAGGTGATTTCAGGCTTGAATCTGAAGCAGGTAATTAGGAATTAAGCTTGTGTACCTCGGGTGTATTAGATAGATTGTGGTCCCTTTACCTCTCCAAGATCTGTTGCATATGATATTCAAAATGTTTAAGTTTTCTGCAATGAATTGTGACCATTCCTAATAGCAACCTTTGAAATCTCCAAAAGGATGATGGAGTCCCACAACAACTATTCCAACTGAATTGTGGTAACACACTAAGCTGACAAACACCATACAAAGATCAGCTTTGGACTACAAACTGCTCAGGACAATTTCAAGGTGGTTAGTTAAGATGGTCCAGCATCATAGACTACTCCAGCCAGAGCTTCAGATAAGCCTTATACTTTCCCATTATACCAAGACTGGGCAACAGCTAGCTTTTCCTGGACTTGATCTTTATCTCAATTTTTTCAGGGTCCCCTACAGATGTCGTCACCCCCAGACAACAGGAAGTAATTTTAAGAACATAATACCCACATTCTCAAGAGGTGGGGTGGGTGGTTTTTGTTGTTTTGTGGATGTTTGTCATAAGTTGTTATTGATCATGGTCAGAGAGGAAACTAAGCAAAGGAGATTAGATTCAGGAATCTCATTCTGAAAAGAAAAAGGGAGGATATAGAAATGATAGGATAAAATGATAGATTATTGAATCTACTTTTAAACTAAAATAAGCAATTACTTGTCTCAAATATTTTACATTGGCATGGGTTTTTCTATATTAATACAAAGTTAAGGTTATTTTGTTATACTGTTCTCTTGTTTAAGATATTTTTGTATATTGTTACAAATTTAAGGTTATTTTTGTTGTATTATATATATATATATTTCTATTTTTGTTTAAAGTATTATACTTATGCAGCTCATTTAAAAATGTAATGTAGTTTTAGTCCTTGAAAGCTATTTAGGATAATAAAAAAAGACAGATTAGTAGTTAGTCATTTATAACAACTAAACTTATAGTCATGTTAAGTATGTTTTCAAGGTAAAACAGAGATATATTTTAAATAGATGGTCTTCAAACATTTAAGAGTGCTACAGAATATGGCATTTAAAACATTTTAATAACATAAGGCTTTTCATGACAGTGAGACACGTCTGCTCCTGGCAGCACCAATTTATTTCAAAAAAGGATGATGAGCATCAAAGAACTTCCATATTGATTTTGCTTTCAATGTGACAAAGCTAGCTATTTTGTCAAGAAANTGCCCTTGCCTTGACTGTTGACAGTATGCTGGTCAAATTGGATGAGCAGGACACAAAAGAAGGTGACTGCCAAACTTTGCCAAGACAAGGTAGGAAAGCCCTTTAAAATTTCCTGCTTCACAGAAAAGTCTGTCAGATATTCTAGGCCTGTAGGCCAAAAATAGATACACCAGTGTTGCAGAGGAACCTTGGAGTAACTGTCCAGAAAGCCAGATGTCTCTGATGTTTCTATAGCTTTGGAAGTTTGNTCNGCACTTCCTGTAACTCAGGTAATATTATATCCTTCTGGGGTTTCTGATGGGGTTGAAGACCAGATAGTCATAATTACAGTTTTCCTTAGTTATGACAGAAAGTATTGTAAAATTTGAGACTCATCTAGAGAGGGTAGATAATGGAGTATTTTCTCTGAAGTTGCCAAATACAAATGGACTGGACATTGTGAATGCAATTCTTACTTGATAATTGTTCTTATTGCATATAGTTTTACTATGTTAGATTTAAAATCTTTCCTTTCTATTTAGACAAAAAGGAGGATATGTTGCAGGAGACTTGTTTGTATTGTCACTTCAAGACCGCCAATGGAACTGGGCCTTGAGTCTAGAGGGTGGAGTCCACATTCAGCTGGCTGAAATGAACCATAGAGTTTTCTGGTGGACTCAGAAAAAGATAGACTCAGAGAGGCATAAGGAGGGGCTTGGAAATATTTGTGGGCCCTTTCAGTCTGAGAAGGTGGAGAGAAGGGCAACTGATCTTTTTCTCCACCAGTCTGTGGACCTATCAGACTTATACTCCCAAGCATTATTTATTAATAAAACAATAAAAAGCCACAGTAGATCATTTACAAAGCAAATGGAATAATCCTCTGTGGGAGAATGGTGGCTTCAGGCAAGAGCAAATGAGTGAGTTGGTTCTGGAAAGATCTGAGGTAAAAGATGACCAGATATATGAATATGGAATGGGCACATTTACGAAAATATAAATGGGTGATGAATCTGCCTTCTTACTGGCCTTTCAGATAAAGGATCGTGCTTTGTATAGTGTTTTGCAGAATAGCTAGACACTACTGATATCAGTCAGTGCTGCCAGAATGTTGAGATGACNAAGGATCCTAACTACAGAGAAGGAAGTGGGGTGGAGCCCCTGTATATGCTTTAAGCTCTGTCGCACAGGGTTGTGANGATGAGGGGACAACAATGCTGCAAGCCACAAAAATATATAAAGTAGGATTTCAGCTGATTATGACAAAGCATACGTGGAAGAANCCAAGGGTCTTCCAGAGGTCAAACTGAGGCTCAAGGAGTCTTGGTGATATTGGCTTTTGATTTTTAGCTGTCTCCTACTATGAATTTCTTGTGTGCTATTGTAGCTTTTCCATCATTTACTGGATACCATTTCCCTTCTACTAAAAGAATATCAGAGATACCGCTGTACTCTCTAAGAACAGACTTAAGCATACAAGGTCAAATGAAACAACGCCTGTTTCCTAGGTCAGGTGGATAGTTTTATTTCTTGTGCAATTTAAGATGAGACCCTCCTTTCTTACAGCCTTACTAACTTTATAGACCCCTAACTTCTTACCTAATAATTTCTAGGAATGTGGACTGAGCACATAAATTACCTTTTTAACCAATCATTGCACTCAGTTGACCTCCTCTTTTATCACTCCCATTTTGGGTTGTAAAAGAAAGCCTGATGGTCACTGCTTGAGGAGAATTCTTACCTGCCTTTATGACCTTGCAGGAATTCAGGCCTGGCGGATGTGCTAATTAAGCTTAACTTTCTCCTCTCCAAAGTCTTATCTCTAGTTTTAGATCCACTCTTAGCACTTATCTCAGAACTATAGGGTTCCAACTTACAGATACATCTAGCTGTGATGGAAGTTGCCTAGTCAAGTTGCTTAGCAACCGAACACACCCGCCAGAAATGGCGGGAGCAGAGATAGCTTGGAGAGATAAGGGTCGAAGGGATAAAAAGGCAGTTTTATTCTCAGAGAGGTGAACAGAGAGGAGCTGTGGAAGAGAGACAGAGAGGAGAGCAGGAAAACTAGAGAGAGAACTTGAGGATGGGATGGAAGATGAGGAGTCGTCAGATGAGAAAGTACTGGATGGGTAAGAATGAGATGAGGAGGACCTAGATGAGGCAGAAATTAGAGGAGAGAATTAAGATAGAACTCAGAGGGGACAGTAGATAAATATAGAGAGAATTATATAGAAAGGAACTGGGCTTGAGAATAGAACTGAAGTTGTGTAGATAGGATTCTATCCCAGAGAAATAGACTAACATAGAGCTCGGTGTACTTAGATTCATAATTATCACCATTTGTAGTTTCTCTTCTGGGCCCCTGGGATGTATAATATTAATAAGGCTGGTCCTTTTAATTTTATACAAGACAACAATGAGTTAAGATATCTGTGATCCAGGTGGAAGTGGTGGTTCATACCTTTAAACCCAGTGCTCAGAGGCACAGGTGATCTGTGAGTTCGAGGCCAGCCTGGTCTACAGAGCAAGTTCCAGGACAGCCAGGGATATACAGAGAACCCTGTCTTAAAAGACAAACACGCAACAACAAAAGATATCAGCAAATCAGGTGCTCTTGNGCCCGAGTACACTCAGCAAATGACACTGGTCTGCCATGTCACTTGATTTAAGAGCCTCCAGTCTGAGTGCCAGAGTGATATTTATGAATTTCATTTCCGGTTTTCCTGGACCACTGTGCATTGCAGAGGAGGAACATCCCCTTCTCCACACCATGTTCCAAGCCTGGGCTGTTGTAATTTTTAGTGGCTACTCATTATCACTGAGATTCTTTTTAGATGTTGAACAGAGCATAAGTATGGAGTTTAGGAGAAAGGCTGCAGGTGGAAATATATGTCTTGTAAATAGTCTATTTTCAATAGAAATAAGCATAAAACGTGTAAAGAATAGATTGTAAACAATTCCTAGGAATAGTTNAAAGTAAAGCCTAAATTTCAAACATCACTGTCACTGAAGATAAATGAGATNCTAATGAAGTTTAAAAACTACAATGTGACTATAAACAACTCAGTAAATACTGTGTTGAAATAACTATTTTTGCAATCACTTAAGTCTCACAAAGATCATGAAACTGCAATGTAACTTCAGATATGACTTCCTGGTATTTCATATATGTTAAATGATTAAAATGACAGATCAAATATCTTTTCTATGTTTCAGTTTTAAGATTACTTACTAGCAGAGATTTACAATATCTTTTTCCAGTATCAATACATTTAAGGAATTGTAAAAGCAAGNGCACTTTAGGTTATTCCTAAATATGAAGTATAGATTTCCTTGGTAATTCTTCCAAATAAACAGATTTGGAAATTCTTAAATATTTGAAATACTCTCTTACCTGGGTAGAGGGTACAGTCCATGAATGACAGATCGTCAATTGCAATATCTCCAGTGAAGCCATCTCCCACTGAAGCCACTATCAAGATCTGAGGTATAAAAGAAAGGTGTTGAATTGTGAATGAAATCATAGAAACCCACGGCTGAAAAAGAATTCACAAGGCTGGGGAGATGGCTCATTCAGTATGGAAGTATGAGGTCCTGAGTTTGANTCCTTATACTCACATAAAAATGATGGGTGATGTTGGGAACCTTTAATCTCAGCACTGGGGAAGTGGGGACAGCAGGATTCTAGTGGTTCACTGGACAGAAAGTCTAGCCTGATTGGTAAACTCAGATGTCAGTGAGAGAAAGACCCTAGCTCACAGAGGTGGGTATGGNTCATGAGGATGACACCTGAGCTTGTAGTCTGATCTCCTCACGCACACACAAGTACACTTGTACCACCAATCTCATACACCTTCCTACACAATATATACATGCATAAATGTGCAAACACACACACGTATATGTGTATATATCACATATACACATAAGTGCACTTGTACCACCATTCTCATGTATCTTCCTACACACATATATACATGCATAAATATGAAACCACACACACACATACACATACCCATATATATACATACATATGTATACACACACACACACACACACAGAATAAATAAAAGGAACACTCTTTGCTTCCCTTGGTTACAGGAACTATTACGATTATCAAGCCTGTTTTCATGCTGAGTTTCATTCTATGTAGCTTGGGTCCCAGAAACCTGAGTGG
>LZPO01098266.1:0-29165 GCA_001675575.1 Neotoma lepida
TTCAAGACAGGGTTTCTCTGCATAACAGTCTTGGCTGTCCTGGAACTCACTCTGTAGCCCAGGCTGGCCTCAAATTCACAGAGATCCGCCTGCCTCTGCCTCCCAAGTGCTGGGATTAAAGACGTGCGCCACCACCTCCTGGCCTTAAGCAATTATTTTTATGTGCTGTTTGTTACTAAACCACTCATGGTGTATGCGTGGTAGGAGATGTATACCTTTAATTCAACACTAATTGTGCATGGATGTTGAGAGTCATGCCAATATCCCAGCATTGATTGTATATTCTGAGGGACACTCACACCTGTAACCTAGCATGCATTATGCACATACTGTGGGAGGCTAATGCTTATAACCCAGAATTTATTATACATGTAAAGTTGTGGATTGCTTAGTGTTACTCAGCCGTTGTAGTGAAGGTAATATAGGATGCTGGTACATTAAAGAACTAAGCATTTTGTACCTTTTATTATATTTTCTTCCGACTCCTCAGTNGGTATGCAGTGAGAGTTGCAGGCCCAGATTCAGAAAAAACCATCATGCAGGGCAAGCTTGCCTGTTGCTTTGACTGTACTACTTGCCTAGAAAATGGGGTTTCCAATGAGACAGGTAAATGCCAAGTCCCTCAGGGGACTTTCTGTCATTTCAATAGTACTCTGAAAATCTAAGCTAAAGGAAAAATGTTTCAAGATGGCCCTTCCTTCACCTCAAGTTGCAACTTAAATCTTTCATTTCTTTTTTCTCTTGAAATATCATGCACTCTTGATTCATTTTGTTGATCTGTTACAGGCATTGTTGCCTCACAAAACCACTTTGCTCACAGCAGAGATGAATGTTCCATTTCACCAGGGAATTTTATTGACAATATTCAGAGTTTCAAGTTTTCATGATCTTCAAACCAAATTTCAATCACATGAGTTGATGAGTTATGCCTCATCAAAAATTGTGTTTTCAGCCTTACAATCGTAGTTCCCTCACAGCTTTGGTTAATTAAGGAGATCAGAAAGGTTTGTTTCATTCCCCAGTAGCATCTTTTGCTGTGCTGCAATAAGTTTCTAAATTAGCTTAATAACAAGATTTTACTGCCAGCCCTTTTCCAACACTATAGATGCATGTGAATCAGTATGTTACAGAGTGAGCAGAAGGTATTGTGAACAGTCTGAAATGCAAAGACAGTAAGAAACTTATGGGATACAATGGAAAACAGAATCCATATTTAGTAAAGTATTTCATAAACTTATTCACATTCTTCCATTGGGCATTAATGATTTAAAAATTCAATATTTGCATATTTACTAATAAAATTGAGACTGTAATTATTTTGAATCTAAAATTTTTATTATGCCTGCAACAACATTGGTAATGTTCAGAGCTTAAATTATGTGTTATCACTCATTAGCTCATGAATGTTCAAATGCCAATAGTGCATGAACATTCTCATTAGAACTATGATTTTAAACAAAAAGAAAATGTGGACCAAGGTGTTTTGATAGTGATTTGAAATTAGAAAACCTGTCATATTTAATGTTTCTGGAGTGAATATTCCATGCTCTGCTGCACACCCCTGTAATAACACCCCGGGACACCTAAGTGAAGGATGATTAGTTTTGTGCAAACTTGGGCAAAATTGGAAAAACTTATGACAAAATAAGTTAAGCAAACATAAGTGTGTCACAATGCAATTGTAATCAGAATGTTATAGTAAGCACTGATACACTCCACACTGAATAGTAAAGGGAAGTAGAAAAGATTTGGTACCATTTTTATTCATGTGAAATAGGAGGCTATTTGTTGATTCCTTCATTATTTTGCATAACATAATTTTCACATTGAATAATTACCTAGGGTTAAAAAATACCACATTTCTGGAATGGACCTAATAACTTTCCTTTTTATCTATTAATTTCTATGACTTAACCAAGCAAGGTAGACCTAAGTTCTTTCTTTGGAACATATTAGAACTGAATATAGAGACTACCGAACCATTAACTTGGTTATAGTGGATGTGTTTGATGTGCATGTATAAGTAGCACATCACATGTCATATCCAAAACTTATTTGGTTACACAGTAAGTTCTGGGCTCTACAGGGATGTTTAAGTTTGGAGCGATGGAAGAGCATGAAGAACTGATTTAATTATATAAAAGTCTCTTTTTTTTACTGATTTAAAAAGAAAAGACAGCTACACATATGTTGAACACTCCAAAATTAGAAAGATTATATTATATCAAATATAATAGAATATGCTAAACCTTTATTTCAACACAAAGATTTAATCATATAGAAAGTAGATTTTGTTTCTTACATGTCAATAACAATTAGTGAATAAGAGTTGACATTCTTCATATGATGCACTCATTAGAAGCTAAAATAACCCAGCAACAAAAATAAACTGAACCTGAAGCAGAATATGGTAACATGAGAATGTGGCATTAGAATGAATAAACATCTTGAGAGAATGTCAGTTATTGTGACAGGAGAGTCTAAGAAAATATAAGCAAGATACACATATATACTGATGCATGTACTTCTGTGCACTACAGGTATGCCTTATATTTCTCGAGCCTAGAATTGGGCACTGTATCCCCTGGGACAAGAGTTATAGATGGCTGTGACCCACCACGTGGGTGCTGGGAATTGAACTCAGGTTCTTTGGAAAAGCAGCAAATACTCTTAACCTCTGGGCCATCTCTTCAACCTTCTATATATTTTACCAACAAAAATAAGACTGAAAACATCTGTTGAAAAATAAATCCTAACAGAAATACTGAAAATTTTATTCTGTATGATATGTGACATTAAATAGCATTAGAAGGATATATTTCATTGCTTCTGAGTTCAGTTCACAGGTATTTATTCAGACAGTCTTTAAAATCTATTCTAGGAAGAACAAGTAAAATCTAAATTGAACTACTAAATAGTAGTACTAAAAAATAGTTTTCAAAACTTTAGTAATTTAATAGCAATTGAATTGTCTCAGTATGTAAAGGGCTTAAGGCCCAGCACACCAACCTGAATTTGATCCCAGAACCCAGAAGTAGGGGAGAGAATCAAGTCCTGATAATTTTTTGTTAACACCTATACATGCACTCTAGCATATGTGAGATCTTGCTGCTACAAAATACCAAAAGGGGAGGGGAGAAAGTTAAGAAAAGCTTTGAATAAGTATTTAATGATATACAATCAAGATTCATGTGAAAATAAAAATCTCAAACCAAGAGGAATTCATTGAGTAAAAGTAAATGTGTGTCCTATGTTTGTTACCACCATCGTTAGACAAGAAATTTAAAGTATAATACTATTCTTAAAATTCAATTCCATAATCTATTAGAAATTAAGAACTATTTTTGGAAAGTAATGTAAGGACTGAATCAGTTTTGGCATTGTAATTTGGTATTCTCATGATCAAAATGTAAATTTTAATAATATTACAAAATTATAAGCAAAACACTTCAGTAAAACCAGAAGAAATAGAATAGTTTATGTACAGCTAAAAGAAATGGGCTCAACAAATGAGNTATCCTGGGTTTTTTCTGTATCAAGCTGACAAAAGCTAGATTTATATATCAAGAGGGAACCACAGTTAAGAAAATGCCTCTAATGACTGGCCTTTAGGCAAGTCTTTTGGACATATTCTTGATTAATGATTGTTGCTGGCTGGATCACCCTAATTTGTGGGGTGCCACCCCTGAGAAGGTGATTCTGAGCTCTATAACAAAGCAGGTTGAGCAAGAGGCTAGAGGCTCATCAGGAGATATCACACCACCATGGACTCAGCTCAAGTTCTTGCCTCCTTATCCTACTTTGANTTCCTGCCTGATTTCCCTCAGTGATCTCTTTATGAGCTGTATTCCCTAAGTTGCTTTTCATCTTGAAAGAAGTAGATGCTCAAATTTGTGGAAATACTCACCTTAGAGTATTCATTTATTTCTGACTATAATAAAAAGGAATATGGCTGTGATAACAATTCAATGAGACGGTAATGTGAAATGTGTTTGGATAAAGGGAAAACTTGACCATACATTCATGATCACCTACATTTCTATCAGATATGGATCAGTGTGTGAATTGTTCAGAAACTCATTATGCAAATGCAGAAAAGAGATACTGCCTCCAGAAAAGTGTGAACTTTCTGTCTTATGATGATCCCTTGGGGATGGAACTCACACTCATNTCGCTGGGATTCTACTCACAGCTGTTGTTATTGGGATCTTTGTAAACCATAGACACACTTCAATTGTCAGGGCCAATAATAGATTTCTCAGTTATATCCTGCTCATCACTCTCATACTCTGTTTCCTCTGCCTCTTGCTCTTCATTGGACATCCCAACACAGCCACATGTATCCAGCAACAGATCTTATTTGGACTTCTCTTTACTGTGGCTCTCTCCACTGTGTAGCTCAAAACCATCACTGTAGTTATGGCATTCCTGATTACAACTCCATGGAGAAGGACAAGATGTTTGCTGGTATTGAAGACCTCTAACTTCATCATTCCAGTTTGCACCCTAATGCATGTACTTCTCTCTGGAATGTGGCTGGGAACATCTCCTCCATTTATTGACATGGATGTTCATTCTGAATATGGATACATCATCACTCTTTGTAATAAGGACTCAGCTATTGCCTTCTACTGCAGTCTGGCATACCTGGGAGTCATGGCCTTTGGTAGCTACCTAATGGCTTTCTTGTGCAGAAATCTGCCTGACACATATAATGAAGCCAAGTTCCTGTCTTTCAGCATGCTTGTTGTCTGCAGTGTGTGGGTCACTTTCCTCCCTGTCTACCACAGCACCACAGGGAAGGTCATGGTGTCTATGGAAGACTTCTCTATCTTGGCTTCCAGTGCAGGCATTTTCTGTCTAATGTTTGCTCCTAAGTGCTACATTATTTTGTTCAGGCCAGATAGGAACTCACTTCATCACATCAGAGACAAAAGCCATGGTAGGAACAAAAATGTACTTAAAACTTAGTCTACATGATTCTTGAAAAAAAAACTGAATTGTGCTAGTTCTATATACCATTCTAACAGTCACATTTAAGATTATGCTGTGGTTACTAAAGACGGCTCTGTGGGTACAGAGTCTTCACACCAAACTTACCATTCTAAGCTTGATTCCCTGGAACCACATGGTGGAAGTAAGGAAATAATTTTCTGAGACTGAACTAGTGCATGTTCACTGCCCAAATAAATAAATAAATTGTATAATAAATCTTTTGAAAACTTCATAGTTTGAGATGTAATTGTATGAGTTCTCATTCTTACTAACATAAGACATTAAGTTTCCCCCATCCCCTGAGACTTGTGTCCCCAACCCTCACCCATTGCAGCCCCAGATGTGGGCCAACAGGCAAGACTCCTGTGGGCAGGCTTGCCCACTCCCCATCAGACCCTGTAATCTACAAGTCCCACTTCATCCCCCAAACTTTCCCATCCCCTAAGACCTCAGTGACTCATNGAGACACAGACACTGCCAGCTCTGATTGGACCAAGAGGTGAGTGAGAGTTCTCCCAGCTGGTCAGACAAGTCTCTATGCCCTAGGCCCTGAGGCACAACCCATGCCCCCACCCATACCCATTGCACCCCCAGTTGCAGGCCAGTAGGCAAGACTCTTGCAGGCTAGGCTTCCCACCCACTTTTCAGACCCTATAGTCTACAAGTCCCACTACATCCCCCAAACCCACCCATTCCCAGAGACCCCAGTAGCTTCCTGAGACACAAACACCACCAATGCCTATTGGACCAAGAGTAGCTCCCTGAGATACAAACACTGATTGCACTGATTGGAGGAAGAAATGATGCCAGTGCAAGAATATATTCAACAACATAAAGAGCAATATGTCACCATTGGAACCTGGTGTTCTACTACAGCAAGACCTGAACATCCCAAAGTAGAAGATGCAGAAGAAAGCGACCTTAAAAGTAACTTTGTGAAGATGATGGAGGCCTTTAAAAAGGAAATGAAAAATTCCCTCAAAGAAATTGATGAAAAGACAAAAAATTGGAAGAAATCAATAAATCCCTTAAAGAAGGCCAAAAAAATCTAAGAAAAAGCAATCAAATAGGTGAAGGAAAGAGTTCAAGACTTGAAAATTGAAATAGAGGCAATAAAGAAGAGACAAACCAAGGGAATGTAGTGGTAATGGAAAATCTGAGTAAATGAACAGGAACTAGAGATGAAAACATAACCAACAGAATGCAAGAGATGGAAGAGAGAATCTCTTGCATAGAAGATCCAATAGAGGAAATAGATTCATCCATCAAAGCATTAAAGTCAACAAAACCATAACACAAAACATCTAGGAAGTCTGGGACACCATGAAAAGACCAAACCTGAGAATATTAGGGAGGAGAAGAATACCAGATCAAAGGCCCAGAAAATATATTCAACAAAATCATAGAAGAAAACTTCCCCAACCTAAAGAAGGAAATANCTATGAAGATACAAGAAGCTTACAGAACACCAAATAGACTGGAGCCCCCCATAAGTCCCCTTACCNAATAATAAACCATTAAACATATAGAGAAAAGAAAAAAATATTGAGAACTGCAAAGGAAAAAGGCCAAGTAACTTATAAAGACAGACCCATCAGAAACACCCAACATCTCAGTGGAGAATCTGAAAACCTGAAGGTCCTGAACAGATGTTGTGCATACACTAAGAGACCATGAATGCCAGCCAAGACTACTATACCCAGCAAAACTCTCAATCATCATAGATGGAGTAAACAAGACATTCCAAGAAAAAAACCAGATTTAAACAATACCTGTCCACAAATCCAGCCCTACAGAAAGTACTAGAAGGAAAAATCCAACCTAAGGAAGTTAGATGCACTCATGAAAACTCAAGCAGTAGATAATCCCACACCAGAAAATCCCAAAAAAGGGAAACACACACACTACCACCAAGAAAATAACAGGAATTAACAATCACTGGTCATTAATAACCCTGAATATCAATGGACTCAACCCAACTATAAAAAAACAGGCTAAGAGAATGGGTATGAAAACAGGATCCATCCTGCTGCATACAAGAAATACACCTCAACTTCAAAGACAGACATTACCTCAGAGTAAAGAGTTTGAGAAAAGACTTTCCAATCAAATGGACTTAAGAAGCAAGCTGGTGTAGCTATCCTAATATCCAATAAAATAGACTTCAAACTAAAATTAATCAAAAGATATTGAGAAGGACATTACATTTTCATCACAGAAAAATCCATCAAGATGAAGTCTCAATTCTGAACATTTATGTCCCAAATACAAGGACATCCATATATGTAAAAGAAACATTACTGAGGTTTAAATCGCACATCAAACACCACACACAAATAGTGGGAGACTTCAACACAAAGCTCTCACCAATGGACAGGGTCTGCCAGACAGAAATTTAACAGAGAAATAAGGGAACTAACAGATGTTATGACTCAAATGGACTTAATAGACATCTACAGAACATTCCACCCAAAGACGAATATACCTTCTTCCCAGCACTGCATGGAACCTACTCTAAAATTGACCATATCCTCAGTCACAAAGCAAATATCAACAGACACAGAAAAGTGGAATAATCTGTATCTTATTGGATCACCATGGCTTAAAGTTAGAATTCCACAACATCACAAATTACAAGCCTACAAACTCGTGGGAACTGAATAATGATCAACTTAATAAAAATGGATCAAGGAAGAAATATTGGCAGAAATTAAAGATTTCCCTGAATTCAATGAAAATGAATGTATGACATTCTCAAACTTATGGCACACTATGAAAGCAATACTAAAAGGAGAGTTCATAGCACTAAATGCCTACATAAAGAAGTTGGAGAAATCTCACACTAGCAAATTAACAGCACACCTGAAAGCTCTAGAACAAAAAGAAGCAAACTCACCCAAGAGGAGTAGATGCCAGGAAATAATCAAATTGAGGGCTGAAATCAATAAAATAGAAAAAAGAGAATACTAAGAATCAATGTAACAAAGAATTTCTCTGAGAAAATCAACATGATAGACAAACCCCTATCTGAACTAACCAAAAGACAGAGAGAGAATATCCAAATTAACAAAATCAGAAATGAAAAGGGAAACATAACAACAGACAATGAAGAAATCTGGAGAATCATCAGGTCATACTTCAAAAATATGTACTCCACAAAATTGGAAAATCTAAAAGAAATGGAAAATTTTCTGGATAGGTACCACATAACCAAAATTAAATCATGGCCAGGTAAACTATTTACATAAATGTATAACCCCTAAGGAAATAGAAGCAGTCATTAAAAGTCTTCCAACCAAAAAAAAAAAAAGATGGTTTCAGCACAGAATTCTACTAGAATTTTCAAAGAGGAGCTAATACCAATACTCCTGAAATTGTTCCACACAATAGAAACAGGAGAAAAATAGCCAAAATTTTTATGAGGCTACAATTACCCTAATACCCAAACTACACAGAGATGCAACAAAGAAAGAGAATTACAGACCAATCTCCTTCATAAACATTGATACAATAATACTCAATAAAATACTGGCAAACGAATCCAAGAACACACCAAAATTCATCCACCATGATCCAGTATGCTTCATCCCAGAGATGCAGGGATGGTTCAACATATGAAAATCTGTCAATGTAATCCACCATATAAACAAACTGAAAGAAAAAACCCACATGATCATCTCATTACATGCTGAAAAAGCCTTTGACAAAATCCAACATCCCTTCATGATAAAGGTCTTGGAAAGATCAGGAACACAAGGAACATACCTAAACATAATAAAGGCAATTTACAGCAAGCCACTAGCCAACATCAAATTAAAAGGAGAGAAACTCAGTGTGATTCCANTAAAATCAGGAACAAGACAAGGCTGTCCACTCTTCCCATAGCTGTTCAGTATAGTACTCAAAGTTTTAGCTAGAACAATAAGATAACAAAAGGAGATCAAGGGGATTTAAATTGGAAAGGAAGAAGTCAAACTTATGATAGTATATATAAATGACCCCCCAAATTCTATCAGAGAACTCCTACAGCTGATAAACACCTTCAGTAATGTGGCAGGATACAAGATTTAAAAAAATCAGTAGCCCTCCTATATACAAATGATAAACATGCCATGAAAGAAATCAGAGAAACATCACCCTTTACAATAGCCACAAATAATATAAAATACCTTAGAGTAACTCTATCCAAGAAAGTTAAAAAGACTTGTGTGACAAGAACTTTAAGTCTTTGAGGAAAGAAATTAAAGAAGATACCAGAAAATTGAAAGATCTTCCATGCTCATGGATAGGTAGAACAAACATAATAAAAATGGCAATCTTACCAAAAGCAATCTACATGTTCATTGCAATCCACATTAAAATTCTAACACAATTCTTCACAGACCTAGAAAGAACAATACTCAACTTCCTATGAAAAAACAAAACACCCAGGATAGCTAAAAGAATCCTGTACAATAATGCAACCTCTGNAGGCATCATGATCCCTGACCTCAAGCTCTACTATAGAGCTATAGTAATAAAAACAGCTTGGTATTGGCATAAAAACCGATATGTGGAACAATGGGATCGAATTGAAGACTCTGACATTAATCCACATAGCTATGAACACCTGATTTTTGACAAAGAAGCCAAAACTGTACAATTGAAAAAAGAAAGCGTCTTCAAGAAATGGTGCTGGCATAGCTGGATGTCAACATGTAGAAGATTGCAAATAGATCCATATCTATCACCATGTACAAAACTCAACTCCAAGTGGATCAAAGACCTCAACATAAATCCAGTTACACTGAACTTCATATAAGAGAAAGTAGGAAGTCTTGAGTGCCTTGGCACAGAGACCACCTTCTAAATATAACACCAGTAGCACAGACACTGAGAGCANCAATTAAAAAATGGGACCTTCTGAAACTGACAAGCTTTTGTAGCAGTTGACAAGCTTGTCAACTGACAAGCTATTGACTGACAAGGACACAGTCAATAAGACAAAACGACAGCCTACAGAATGGGAAAAGATCTTCACCAACCCCACATCTGACGGAGGGCTGATCTCCAAAATATATAAAGAACTCAAGAACTAGACATCAAAATATTGAAAAATCCAATTAAAAAATGGGCTGCAGATCTAAACAGAGTTATCAGCAGAAGAATCTTAAATGGCTGAAAGAAATTTAAGGAATTGCTCAACATCCTTAGTCATCAGGGAAATGCAAATCAAAACAACTTTGAGATACCATCTTACACCTATCAGAATGGCTAAGATCAAAAACAGTGATGACAGCTTATGTTGGAGAGGATGTGGAGCAAGGGGAACACTCCTCCACTGTTGGTGAGAATGCAAACTTATACAGCCACTTTGGAAATCAGTATGGTGGTTTCTCAGAAAATTGGGAATCCATCTATGTCAACACCCAGCTATACCACTCTTGGGCATATACCCAAGGAATGCTCAATCATACCACAATGACATTTGCTCAACTATGTTCACAGCAGCATTATTCATATTAGCCAGATCCTGGAAACAACCTAGGTGCCCCTCAACCAAAGAATGGATAAAGAAAATGTGGCACATATACACAATGGAGTACTACTCAGCAGAGAAAAACAATGATATCATGAAATTTACAGGCAAATGGATGGAACTAGAAAATATCATCCTGAGTGAGGTAACCCAGACTCAGAAGGACAAACATGGTATGTACTCATAAGTGGATACTAGATGTAAAGCAAAGGATAACCAGACTATAACCTACAGCTCCAAAGAAGCTAGCTAACAAGTAGGACCCTAAGAGGGACACATAGATAGGCCAGAGAAGGAGAAATAGATGAGATCTACATGAACAAACTGGGAGTGAGGGGGGTAATGAAGGGCAAGGAATGAGGGATGAGAACATAAGGGAATGGAAGTTTGAACTGGAACTGGGGCAGATTGGGAGAGCAAGGAAAGAGATACCATGATAAATGAAGATACCATGATAAATGAATAGAATAAATGGGAATAGGAAGAAACAGGGTGCTAGGGANGTTCCCAGGAATCCCCAAGGATGACCCCACCTTAGACTACTAGCAATAGTCAAGAGGGTGATAATCANATTAGTGAATACTGTGTCATCATAGAGCCTTCATCCAGTGACTGATGGAAGCAGATGCAGACATCTACAGCCAGGCACCAGGCCAAGCTCCAGGAGTCCAATCAATGAGAGAGAGGAGGGGTTCTATGAGCAAGGGACATCGAGATCATGGTGGGGAAAATGTACAGAGACAGCCAGCTTGAACTGTTTGCAGGGGGGCCCCCAGCAGTGGGATCAGGATCCGTCCCTGGTGCATGAGCTGGCTTTTGGAGCCCAGTCCCTATGGTGGGGCACCTTGCACAGCCTTGGTGCAGGGGGGAGGGGCTTGCACCNGCTTCAACTGAATGTACCAGGCTCTGCTGTCTCCCCCTGGGAGACCTTGACTTGGAGGAGGCGAGAATGGGGGATGGGTTGGGGGAAAGGCTGGGGGCAGGAGGTGGGAGGAGAGAGGAATCTCTGGTTGGTATGTAAAATGAATAGAAAATTTCTTAATAAAAATGTTTTTAAAAGTTTGCTTAGGTAAAAAATTAAATAATGAAGAAGCACACTTTAGTGTAACTTCAGGAACAGAGCTCTGATCCATTTTGATGCTGTTCATGCTGAATCTATTAACACCATTTTGAGACTGTAGAGAAAAGAATAAAACAAAAATATCTCTGAGGCACCACTCATTTCATGTAGACTTTTTGTGTTATCTAACTGCCACCCACAAACAACCCTGAAAGGTCCTTAGGGCAAGTATCATCTCTATAGTATAGGTGAAGTTACTGAAACTAAGAGAATTTGTAATATCCCTGAGTCACAGAGCTTGTAATAAAAAAGCCTTGCATTAGAATTAGACTTTCATGATCATAGCTCAATGGAGTTTCCTCATTTGTGATATGGGAATAGTAATACATTCTTTGCTTTGTGAGTAATCAAAGTAATGTACCTTGCCATAAAGGAGAAATTGAATCAATCTTATGTGGTACTATTTTATGTTGCACCATGAATAGTAATGATGACATCCCTCCAAAACAACAAATCTCAAGAATTACCTTGAATTTTTCTTTTATTCCATCCTGTAATACTTCCATTTCTCTCTCTCTCTCTCTCTCTCTCTCTCTCTCTCTCTCTCTCTCTCTCTCTCCTTTTTCTTGCTGTTTGTCTCTCTTTCTTTCATTCTTTCTTTGTAATCATGCCATCTATTTCTTTTTCTTCCAGTATTTGATGAAGCTTGATTAATGGTGATTCCATTTGAGCACTGTTTACTTTGAGATATGAATAAAAATTGTTAAAATGAAAAAAATAGGGAGTTCAGATAAGAGTGCAATGAGTGGGTGCTTGGAAGTGTCATAATAAAATGGGAAGCTGACCATGTACTCATTATTAAATTTTTTATCAGTATGTATCAGTTTATGAAATGCCCAGACAGTCATTACACAAACACATAGAAAGAGCCACTGCCTACAGAATAATGTGACTTTTCTGNTTTATTATGATCGCTTAGGGAAGGTGCTAGCCACTGTGTTCCTGGGTTTCTCCTTACTCTCAACTGTTGTTCTTTGGGTATTTTTGAAGCACAGAGACACCCCATTTTGTAAAGGCCAAAAATGAAACTCTCAGTTATATCCTGCTCATCACTCTCAACCTCCATTTCCTCTGTCCCTTGCTCTTCATTAGCCATCCCAACACAGCCACTTGTGTTGCAGCAGAACATATCTGAACCTGTGTTCACTGTTGTTCTTTCTACTAGGTTGGCCAAAACTCTCCCTTTAATTATGGCCTTCAAGGTCACTACTCAGGGAAGAGTGATGAGGATTAAAGATATAAAGGATTTTTAACGTCATTGCCTTCTGCAGCCTTATCCAACTCATTCCTTCTGTAATATGTCTGGCAAGCTCTCCTCCATTTGTTTACACAAATGCTGACTGGGAACACATATTATCATCATGTGCAACAAGCTCTCAGCCATTCTTTCCACTGTATCCTAGGATACCTGGAAGCTCGAACCCTAGGGAGCTCCCTTATGGCTTTCTTGTCCATGGATCTGCCTGATACATTCAATGAAGCCAAGTTTTTGGCTTCCAGTATGCTGGTGTTCTACAGTGTCTAGGTCACCTTCCTCTCAGTATGCCACAGCACCAGGGGAGAGGGCATGTGTCTATGGAAATCTTCTCTATCTTTTCTTCCAGTGCAGAAAACCTGGGCTGTAATTTTATTCCTAAGAGCTACATCATGTTGGTAAGGTCAAAAAGGATCTCATGTCATCATATCAGGAAACAAACACATTCTATGTTTAAAAAAAACTTTAAAATGTAGTTTATTTGTTTCTGAAATTAAAATGAAATCTTGAATACTGTTCTGAACCATTTGAACAGTCACAAATAGGTTATAATCTGACATTTATTGACATGGGCTATTATTTATCTAATAATATTAGGCTCATTTTCTTCAATAGCCATCAGTTTTTTTTTCATTTAGAAACATTGCATTTTATTTCCTCTCTTTATATTACTTTGCTCCTATTGAAGTATTTGCTTATGAAATTTAAAACTACCTATTTTACTAGGATTGATTCTGATTCAAACATTTTATTTTAATAATAATTTATTTCACCTATCAATCATTGATGACACATAGATTCTAGAGCTATATATGTGATCTTTAAAGTTTTAAGAAAAAATGAAATTTTTGCTCTCTATTACATTAAATTTGTGTCAATAAAACAATTTGCTCTGAAACACTTAAGATTTCTCTCATTTCTGGTGCTTGCATGTGACTTTTGCATTTATTNTGAGGAAATCTAAGTCACATAAATTTNATTTTTCATGAAGATCATATTATACCAAGTCATTACATAATGAGCAGGAAACAAANTTATCATTAATATGGGACATTTTTTATAAGAATGCATCAAATGTCAGTAAATAAAATCCACNAAATTTTGGTCAATTACATGTAACTACTGTNTGATTTATAATGAAAAATATCAAGTCTTCAGATGTATCCAGGCCTGCTAATTTTGTGGTCAATCTTCTCTGTGACCCAGAATATCTGAACAGTTTAACTAGTCATTTCTACATAGTTTATCACCTTTGATAAGCTGCTAGATACTCCATGAATGCACAGATGATTAAGCAAGGCCTTNAATTTTATTAATACCTAGTTCTTCATTATTTATTACCATTTCATAATGTTGGACTTACATTTTAAAGTAATTATTTCTGCATTTATTTATTTCTGAAGTCCATTGTCATGAAAAGTGAGGCATACATAATAACATGTTCCTCTTATCCTCATCACAAATGTTTTAAGATTCTTTGAGCATTGATCAATTGTAAACATAAACTTAATTAATTTTCTATCTGCCCTATACTATCATAACCAAAATCTTACAGACAGTATTTCAAAGCTGCTTAAACTCTTCTAGTAATTAAATCAAGGGAAATCTTGTAAAGATACTGAAATGTACACTGCTAAATGCTAAAGATTCTTGGCAAATCAATAGTACTAGCTGTGTTGCAAAACAGATATGGGTATCATTGACAACACAAATGACTGTATATGACTGTATAAGATAACTAGTGAGAAAGATCCAGAAAAGAAATAATAGCCAAGGCANTGAAAGTGAAAGTAAAGTGAATTGTGAAGACTTCCCAATGACTGACTACTGACTAATTGCAGGAAGATTATCGCTGTTCATAGTTTTCCATAAAGATGACAAAGTGGAAAAATACAACTGGATTAAGGGATATTTATAGAAGAAAATGTGAAGANATTTATAAAACTGAAGCAAACACTGTCTTCCAACTATGACAGAAAATGTAATTCTCTAGCCTCAGTGACGGTTTATGTTCATAGAAATGTGTCCCATTTCCTAGCCGACTCCTGAGGAAACAGCATATTGAGTCATGTACCATGAGATAACACTCTAGGAAGCATGGCCTGCAAGAGAGAATAGATGCATATTTTCCCTGGAGGATTCTGACATGTACACACTTTACGGATGTGAAAGATTGGTTCTTTGCTATGGCATCAATGGAGGACAAGTTTGTAAACAGAAATATCTATCAACAGACTTTGTAAGTAATGAATTGGATGATTACATAATGCCTTTGCTCATTGGTGAGGGAGGCTAATTTGTCATCATCTGTTGTGGACACTGGCAGGCCTTCTGTTTGTGCCTTTCATGAATAAGTCGCTGAAGAAGTTCTCATCAGAGGATCTGTTGTGGTATCTGAGATGAAATTAATGCATGTAGGCTTGCTTACAAGTGCCTTTACCCATTGTGCTAACACTCCTACCACCCATATCCTAGGCATTCTTCACATTTCTGTCAAGAATAGTGAGTGCTTAGGAGTGGTGGAGTGTGATTATTGTGATATGGACTGCTAAGTATTGTATATAAGTGGCTTGTTATTGACAACTATAGGCATCCATTTCACACATGGATGTGCAAATTTGAATGGAGGAAAATCAAATTCATTAATGTTTCACCTNCCTTAAACCTGCAAAGAGGTTTGATGTACTGAGNGAAAATCCNTCAAATACATCTAAAACATTAAAATAAAAGTATAATGCATGTGTGGAAAAATTTATCTTCAAACTGTTAAAAATTAATTAAATTAAGTTCCAAGACATGACATATCTTCTTCAGCTGACTCTCTTGGATGCCTCTGGAAGTCAATGATTATTGGTTCACCACACTATAAATGTTATAACTACTATATTTTAACCCAGTGCCTGAGCCCTGTTCATAGAACTGACTGATATCTACCTCTATCCCTACAGCATCTTGCTCTTGGTGGGTCAAGAGCTGTTCTTCATAAAAGGCACACAAATAGAGATTGCTTGTAGAGCTGCCTTCCAACAGCTCGGAAAACCTGTCTCATGTCATCAATTAGGCTCACAGTTACCCAGACTCACCATATGTGCCTGGCCAAAAAGTATCTGAGACAACACATATGTAAGATCTCTATAGCCCACTGTATTTCTTTCTCTGTGCCTTTCAATTACTCTTTCATGCACTGAAACTCTCAGATTTAGGATTTCTGCACAGTAAGGACTCAACTCTTCCTATAAGGGCAATAGTGGACCTATGGGGTGCATACATTCCTGAGAGTTACCTGTTCCAGCATGGACAAAATGAAGATTCTTAGGTCACCAATCAAAGTCAATTCAACTGCCATACACTGGCATATCAAAAAGATTGTCTGACATGGTGCGCAAAAACTCACTCAATGAGAGTCCACATCACAATAACCACACTCCAACACTATGATGCTTCCAAGCACTCACTATTCTTGATAGAAATATGAAAATGGCCTAGGATATGGGTGGTAGGGGTGTTAGCACAATGGGTAAAGCACCTGCAACCAAGCCTACATCCATCAGTTTCACCGAAGACAGCACATGGAGTGTCTTAAGTCCAATTAGAAAACTGTTGATTACATTATTTATGTGCATGTGTATGATTACTGCACACTTAGTGTTATCCTGCAATGATGGCTGTTGTTCTGGTTCACAGTCATCATATCTTGGAGGATCTGTTATTTGTTTTAATTCTTTGAAGCTTGAATTGCTTCTTCTAGTACCACAAAGCTTGTCCACAAGAAGGAAACATCCAGGTCACTTCAAGATCTAGATCCTAAGGTTACTGAGTCTGAGATCCCTGATATCTTAATCACTAAGGATGTCCCTTCTACCTCTTGGAGGGAATAAAGAGTAATAGCAATNGTCTGAATGATTCTTGAAAAATCTTGACCAACAACTCAAGAGGGAAGTTCTTGTTTTTTTTTTTAAGACAGGATTTCTCTGAGTAANTGTCTTGGCTAAGAAAGAGGTTCTTATTGCTGATGTTGGGATTATAGTTACATGTATTTGCTCAATAAAGCACATGATCTGAAATTTATGTGGTGCAATGTGCTCCTGATTTGTTCTCAGTCCTTTTAGAGAGGAACATAATATATTTGTGAGAGAAAAGCCTCATTCTCTGAAAAGATTTTCAACTTTTATAATAGTCTTTGGGTCTAGCAACCCTTTACCTCTGCTTCACCACTGTTAGATTGTTGAGTTTGGAATTCACATTCTCATATTGTGTTCCTAGGGTCTAGATCCTCTAAAATGTTGGTGGGTAAGAGATAGGATTGGTGAGCATTCTTGGATCTCTATAAATTTTTCATAGGACTAAGTACTGTTTATGATTTGTAACCAGAGTTCTGCTAGCTTTTGTATCTTCCTTCACTCATCCATAACGTATTGCCCTGCCAGCTGTATTTTCAGGGATTCAGGATATAGGCTGTGCTTCATTAAGACACCATGGACCAGTGTTGTGGGAACATATGTACTCAGTAAAACGTATTTTTGTTACCANATATTCTCCTTTCAATTTTGAAGGAATTTTTCTTCAATGGAACCATAAATAAAGATTTGCACCAAGATTGTGAAAATAGCCCTCTGAAGTACATCAAACTTCAACATAAAAAGATACCCTGCATTTGAAAGAAAAAAGAATAGGGGATATTATTGAACTTGGAAAATGTCTTTCTGAAAACAACCCTAATATCACAGGCATTAAGATCAACACTTTATAAATGAAACATTAAACTAAAAATCTTCTGTTCATCAAAGAACACCATCATTTCAACAAAGTAGCTGTCTATGGAAAGGGGAAAAGTTTTTTTTTATCAATTATATAGTAGCCACAGGGTTAGTTTCTAAAATATACAAAGAACTCAGAAAATTGAACATCAAGGAAACAAACCAATTAAAATGGTACATATAACTAAAGAGAGTTCTCCAAAGATGAATGAAACACAAATGGCAGAGAAATGCTTAAAATATTTACCATCAGGTAAATGGAAATTAAAACAAATTATATTGCCAAATATTATGTTAATGAATATAACCAAGAATCAGAATAACAAATCTAGCATGTTTTTTCTCATATGTGACTCTTAAGTATAAATTTCATCTATATATGCCTGTGTAGGAGAGATAGAGGGCAGCTGACAGGGAACTATACAGGAGCTCATGAGTAAGAAAATTTTTTGCAACAGAAATTTACTCCTAATTAAAACTTAGTAAGTAGAATTTATGCTTAATATAAAACCCAAAACATATCAATGAACAGATTAGTATGTTACTTTTATGGAAATGTTTAAAAATTCCTGAATGTGTTCACCTAGAATTTATGCTTAAGTTTTCCTCCATAAGAACTTTACTTATATTTTAAAGTTATTGTATATTTTCTCATTCTGTGAGGAAATTTTTGCACATTTCTACATGTTTCCACTAAATTTTAATTTTGATATAACATATTAATTAATTACTTTGGAATGTACTNCAACGTGTTNTTATCATATTCTTCCTAGATTCAGCATCAACTTCTCCAGCCATCCAGTATTTCATCCTTTGTTTTTTAAATAACCAAACATGTCAAACTTGAACTGTTCATATACTCATGAATGTGGGATCACCCTTTGGAATATGAGCCCAAACCAGGGACTACACCTCTAGTATGAATTCTAATTGATCTTAATAATAAAAAACCAGAGTCAGATATCAAGGTGAAAGCTGAAAGATCAGAGAAGCAAATCAGCCAGCCACCAGAAAGACTTCTTACCTCTAAGAATCCTCTGACTGAAAGGGGCCAAACTCCTGTCTCCACTCTGCCTTAACACTTTATCTCTCCATCCATCCATCCACAACACTTCCTGTTTCCTCCTCCCAAGTGCTGGTATTAAGGTGTGTGCCTCCCAAGTACTGAGATCAAGGGCATGAGATCCCAAGTGCTTGGATTAAAGGTGTGTGCTACCACTGCCTGGCCTCCAGTGGCTAGCTCTGCACTCTCATCTTCAGGCAAGCTTTTTTGTTAGAGCACAAACAAAATATCTCAAATTTCCCTTGTTTTGTCCAAAATAAAAATAAAAAGGTTGTAAGTAATATAAGAAAAACTATGTACAATAAGTACAATAACTACACACAATATATACAGGTAATCAATACGTCAACAATGTCTAGTCTATAAACATTTGACATATTCAGAGAAATTACTCCATTATCTATCCTATTTTGGTGAGTACAAAAGGTTGTACCTAATTCACTTTCTATTTTAACTTTCACTACCAAAACTATCTTTTAATGTCTCTCAATTGTATACACTTTACACCCCTTTAGTGAATTTCTGCTCTGAATCTGGTAACAAGGAAAACTATAACTACAGATATAACATCTTCAACTCCATCAGAGACCTGACTAGGAAATAATATTACCCGAGTAAACAGGAAGTGCAAGCAAATGACTTCCAAAAAATGTGAGAAATGACAGAAACAGCTGGCTGCTTGGACAGTCACACAAGGTTCTTCTGTAATGTCAGGGCTTCCATCTTTGGCCAACAGGTCTAGCATATCTGACAGACTTATCTGTGAAGCAGGATTTTTGAAGGACTGTCCCAGTTTGTTCTCACAAACTTCTGTAGTCACTTTCTTTTGTGTCCCACTGGTCCAATTGGGACAGCATACTGTCAGCTGTCAAGGCAAGGGCAGTTTCTTACCCAGTGGCTAACTTTTGCCACAAAAAGAGTGAACTCCGTATGGAGTTTCTTTGATGCCCATCATCTTCTCTGAAGTAGATTGGTTCTGCCAGGAGCAGACATATCTCATTGTCATAATCAAAGAAACTTATATTATTAAAACATCTTCAGTGCCATGTTCTGTAGATCTCTGGAGNGTTTGAAGACCACCTGCCTATCTAAAATATATCCGTTTGACCTTGAAAACAGACCTAACATGACTACAAGTTTGATTGTAATAGGTGAGTAATTACTAACCTGCATTTCCTTATTATCCTAAATAGTTGGTAATAAAAACTTTCAAGAACTAAAAATTTGCATTACATTGTTAAATGAGTTGTATAGGTACAATACATTGAAAAAGAGTAGAAATGTACATACAGTATGTTCTAACAAAAATAATCTCAAATTTGTATCAATATACAAAGATACATATCATTGTAAAATATTTAAAACTAGTAGTTTCTTTTTTGGTTTAAAAGTAGATTTAATAATCTACCCTTATCCTATCATACCTATATCCCCCTTTTTTCTTTTCAAAACAAGAACTCTGAATCTAATCTCCTTTGTTCAACTTTTTTCATGACCATTACCAATAGCAATTTATAGCCAACCACTCTAAACAATGACAAATATCTGTAATCATTGAAGATCAAAAACCACGCACCCCACCTCTTTGGAATGTGGGCTTTGTGTTCTTAAATTTACTTCCTGCTGTCTGGGGGTGATGGTATCTTTAGGGGATCCTGAAAAGAATTATTTGGTTTAATTGTCAAGTCCTGGGAGAGGTAGCTGTATCATTTGTTATCCAGTCTCTGCATAATGGGAAAGTGCAGGGTTTGTTTGAAGTCCTGGCTAGAGTATTCTGTGAGGCTGGATCATCTCAGCTAGCCACCTTGAAATTATCCTGAATAGTTTGTAATTCAAAGCTGATCTTTAGATGGTGTTTGTCGGTTTAATGGTATTATCATAGTCCATGTGAAATCATCATTGTGGGGTGCCATCATCCTTTTGGAGACTTCAAAGGTTACTGTTAGGCATGGTCATGGGTCACTGCAGACAACTTAAACATTTTAAATGTCACATGCAGCAGATCTTGAAGAGGTTAATGGACCATAATTTGTTACATCCAGAGTACAAAATATTAATTCCTAATTACCTGATAGAGACTCAAACCTGAAATCATGTATAGGAAGCTAGATGAAGCCTTTTTCTAGAATTAGTTAGTACTCTATATTACCATTAATATTATCACAAAATGTTTAAATAAATANATATATTAATCTTATAAATTTTGAGATAATATTCAGACCTTATGAAAAAGTTTTTTAGAGTCAAAATAAAACCAAAGGATTATGTAATTAGTGGCAATAAAATAGTCCCTAAATCTGGTTTTTCTTCTGTCCCATGCATCCTATATCAGCAGTTCTAAGGCCTGCAGTTTCTCTGATGTTAAAGGCCATTGCTCAACCCACACAGGTTTGTCCATCAACCACTTTAAAGGTAGGGATGTTGGTGTCTTTGGAAAATCAACAGCTGTTGTGCTCTGTTTTTG
Source organism: Neotoma lepida (assembly GCA_001675575.1). Lineage (NCBI taxonomy): Eukaryota > Metazoa > Chordata > Mammalia > Rodentia > Cricetidae > Neotoma > Neotoma lepida. The sequence continues at coordinate 21,173 of LZPO01098266.1, forward strand.
TACAACCTGAATGGTTAGTTGTCCCAACCCGCAGATGGAACTCAGACATGACCACCTAGAGAGGGGGAAAAGGACAGGAGACACAAGGAACAGACCACAAGACAGTAATTCTGATCAAGTGGCAAATTTTTTTTCATGCTGGTATTTATACTTGATGAAGGCAGAATGTTTGGCTAGCTACTAAAGGGGTGTGAGGGAGAATGGAGCTAGGTTGCTAGGTGACCTAAATGCAGAATGTTCTGCAGGTGTGGGATATTTGGCAGGGTGGAAAGGGCAATAGATCTGGATGGCTGATTATTGTCAAGGTGACCAGGAAACCTCAAGCTACCTTGGGACCAGGTATAAACTCCCTAACTGTTCTCAGAACTGTTCTCAGGAACTCATCTGAGACCAAGTGTAAACCTCCTAACTGTTCTCAGGCACTCATGTTCTGTTCTTGGTCATGGCAGTAGGTTTCCTATTATGTACTTAAAAAAGATTGTTATTAACTTCTAACTTACCTATGAATAAAAGCTATCCTTTAGTAAGCTATGTATTATGCTTATTCTTAAAACTAAATCACAAATCCTGGCTAAAGCTCTGGCTCCTGGCAGTTAGTGACTATTCTTTATAATACCTTTTACTGTTTTCCCAGAAACAGATGTTAATTTATGGTTTGTTTCTGAGATTTAAGGAATGTTAATCTGGGTATTCCATGGCTGTAACAAATCATGTCCCCATAAACTCATTGCTATGTTAGCCACATATGGCTTTTATTTTCCTCTCTGTCCTTCTGACCCTATACATTTGACCCATCTTGTGATCTGTTTTACCTGAGATAATGTTCCAATCCCTAAATACTGAACATTTACCTCCTGAAGAGGCCATTTTGGATGCCAAGATTCTGGGAAAATTATTATTATATCCACACCTGTGTCTACAAAACCTTTGATGATGACATTATTTCTTTGTATTTATAATTTTGATCTTTGTTGATTTACAGTAGTTTGCCAAAATATTTGCTGTATGATTTCTCCTGGATTTTTTGTTCTCTCTTCTATAGCTGTTCTGTTATCCAGAGCAGTATAGCTTTTTTAAAAATAGGCATTAAGTTCTTTAATTGCTCAGGGAAGGAGTTTCCTCCACTGCTGCTGGGTCCTAATGGCTCCTTCGAGAGGGGATGAGATGTAATGGCATCAATGGCACAGATAGCAGGAGTCAGGTAAAAGCTAAACAGAAGACTTGTTTATTCAGTAATGGGGAGAGCTTTATATACCCTCCTCCCAGAACCCAGGCTGCATCCTAATCTGATTTCCCCTCATTGGCTAGACACGATCAGGGCCTCTGATGGCACCTGTTGCTAGGCCCTCAGGAAGACTTCAGATAGGCTCTTCTCTCTGTCTCATAGGCCTTCTCTTCCTATATATCCACCCCTTTTAATTTATTACTTGGCTGCTCAGCAGGAGCCAGAGTTCTTTGCTTGGGCCTTGTTGATCCCACCTCAGAAGGGCTCAGCAACTGGACTGTGCTGGTCTTAGATTGGCTTACATAACAAGTTCTTACCCATCTTTGACCACCAGCCCACAAAAAACATCCATCCTGGAGAGCCACCTTAGGTGGAGAGGATTTAGCAGTAGCCTTTTGAATTTTAGAGAACCAGGCATGCATGACCTCCTCTGGAGGGAGCAGGATATCTAAGAGCCATTAAAACTTGAAGTGTTACCATAGTCACTGCCCACTGCTGTCAGATGTGCTGCAGGAGGCATAAAAAGAGCATAAGGATTAACAGTATCACCCTGCCAGTCAAAGCATATGTGAGCATCCAGGAGGGATTGAACAGCATTTTAAAGTTGTCCCTGACCTTAGTTTAAAAATCTGTCTCCAGTGACAACCCTGGGACTCTGGTCATATTGAGACGGGATGTTTGTTCCTGAAGTAGAATGGAATAAATAAGGGAGTGAGGCAAATTGCCTGGAAACACGTATCACAGGCCAGTAGGGACACGTCTCTTAATAATTCTGTTTCTTAGTCATTAGACAAGAGAAAGAAAAAAAGGGGGTAAAGCAAAGGGCTTCTTCCACAGACCAGGTGCCCTCCAATTTTTTGGTGGTCAGCACCAGGTCCATAAAGAGCAGGCCTAGGGAAGAGTTGGTGATGAATATCACAGGGAAAGCAGGGGAGTTAATTGCCACTGGCAACAGAAAGGGAAGCAAGGGAACCAGAGCCCATAGATCCTCTGCTTTTGAGGGAATAAAAGGGGCAATGGTGGTGATTATTACATTACCCATCCATGGCTAATTCTTCTTTGGTGGAGGCAGGCTGGTCCGTGGCAGGATACATATCCCTTGTTGGGACCCATATTGGCATAGTTGCACTCAGAGGAAAAGCACAAGCATACCCTCTCCCACGGGTCAGCAGCAGTGCTGGTGCTGCCATTGGAGGGAGATAGGGTCTTTCCATCTTACTAGGGGTAGAGGTATACCTTGGGGCAAAAACAATCAATGTTTATATCCAGGACTGAGTCAAGTCTCATCAAAACTGAGAAAATTTATATGGAAAAGGACTTCAGTTAGGGCCAAATGGGGGTCCCTTTTTGCATCTGGCAAGATGGTCATGGCCAACAGTTCTTTAATAAGAGTTCTGTTGGCTCTTTCCATGATGGCTAGTCCCCGAGGATTATAGGGGATGCCAGTGGTATGAGAGATCTTCTAGGATCTCAGGAAGTCATTAAACTGTTGGGAGGCATAGGCAGGGCCATTGTCAGTCTTTATAGCCTAAGGCACCCCCATGACCAACATGGCCAATTTAAGGGCCTTAATAGCATTAGCCGTCTTTTCCCTAGAAAGGGCAAGGGCATACACAAAGGAGGATCATGTATCCACTATCACATAAACATATCTAAGATTGCCAAAAGGAGTATAATACTGTTTTGCCAATTGACATTGGGCAATAAGCCACAGGAGTTGACCGCCACATGTTGAAGTGGCCCCAAAGGTGCAAGAGGGGTGTAGGTGGCACATGACCAAGATAAATACTTGCACTGGAAAATTGGCAGCTTGAGGAGAATCCTATGCAGGTTCTGTGGAGACAGGTGAAATTGTTGGTGAAGAGCCTTGCTTGTTTAGAAGGTCCATACTAGCTGTTAGTATGATAATATCTGTAACCCCATTTCCTTGGGCCAATATTTCCGGCAATTTGGAGTAGGATTTAATATGTGATAGGTATCAGGGCTCAGTCCTCTGATTTAGGACATCTTGTATGAGCAGCATAGTGCTGGCAATGGAGTTCAATAATTCCAGAAAAGGCCAGCACATGAACTGCCTGTACAGCATACTGGCTGTCAGAAAAAAAAAATTAAGAGGCTCAGTTTGGAACTCCACTAAAACGTTGAGGATGGCCAGTAGCTCACTCAATTGAACAGAACCAGGGGTAGGGATAACATATGTAACATCTTTGGAGCAAGGATGCTGGATAAGAACACCATATCTCTTTTTATTGGAATCTGAAAAGGCTAGGGTGGCATGAGGAATGGGAATGGAGGAGGGGATTGCATGGGCTGTATCTGTATTGGAAGTGTGAGGAGCTTTGCTAAAATCTTATTTTTTGGCAAATTATTGTCAATAGTTCTTTCAAATCATGCAAACATTTCCTGGAATGAGATGAATCCACCCTGAGGGACTGGGTATACTTTAGAGAAAAATGTAAGACAAGGTTATCTGGCTCTTGTCCATGTGTTCTCCATGACAGCATTCATGCCTTTAGGCCAAGTTGGAAGGACTGCAGGTCAGAATGTGCTTGATGTATCCATAGAAGGAGCCCAGATTGCCATAATACTCCCCCAAATCCCCTAGGTGTCCAGAGGACATTGCCAATAACAGTCTTTGTGGATCATGGTGTTGCAGACTAGAGGTGGCTAGAATGGCCAATTGTAGTGGGCAGCAGTTCCAGCTATGACCTGGAAGCATAACCCTTACTGAGGCTTCTGGTAACTGCCATGCCTATCTCGGACCTCCCCCTGGGGGCGGAGCTGAGAGAGGAGCCGTTAAGACTGGGGAGTCGTTAAGACTGAGATCAGTCCATGCAGGTGCTCTTGGTTGCTGGATCCTGGATGTTGGAGGGTGGACCAAGCAGAGTTCTCCAGAGAACAACGCTGGACTGCACCTCACCTCTCCTGGACCCTGTGACCAACCCCTTTACTTACTATAAGTTGCCCTAAATCCCTAAATAAACCATCTGTTACATACATGGAGTTGCCTTAATAATTCTCCCCATTAGCCAGTATCTTTTGTAGCAAATCTTTAGCTTCTTGGGTAAGACTAATCTTAATGGAAGGACAGGTGGGGCCCTCCTACAGTGAAAAGAGGTGTTTCATCTCTTGTTCAGGGATGGGCAGAAAGGGTTTAAGCTAATTAACTATGCCACGTAATTGTTGTAATTCTGAAAGTGAGTACAATTCCTTCATTTCCAATTTAAAAGAGACCTGCTTAGCAATAGAAAGGCCTAAAAAGGCAANGGAGGGTGGGTACTATTTGAAACTTATCTGGTGCCACCATCAGATGTAATGATGCAAGATCTTTTAATATACTTTTGGCAGTCCTTTGCAGATAAACTGCATCCAGATATGCCAGAAGCAGATCATCCATGTAATGGATTAAGAGGTCATCCTTAGGAATATTTACCAAGGCCTGAGAAACATATAACTGGCAGATTNTGGGGCTATTTTTCATCCTTTGGGGTAAAACAGTCCATTGTTATTGCTTGTCTGGTTTATGCATATTAGATTTCCATGCTGTAAAGGCAAAGTGGTCTCAATCCTGTGGCACCAGGGGAATTGAAAAAAAAATGATCCTTAACATCTAAAACTAAAATATAATAAGATGGAGGAATAGTGCTAGGTTGGGGAAGGCCTGGTTGTGTGAATCCCATTTCTTCCTTTTGATCATTAACTGCATGAAGATCCTGCAGGGAGTGTCTTGCGAATTTCAAATATGGGGGTATTATGTTTACTTGTAGTCGGTTCTATGTGCCCCACTTTTAGCTGCTCTGCAATTGATCCCTTTAGATTGACAGCTTGTATTCAATTATAGGTCACTGTTCCACCTGGACGTTCTGTTTCGAGAGCCATGTCAATGGAATGGGGCTAGGAGGCTCATTCGTGGTGGATTTCTGAGGGACAGCAGCCCATAGAATTTGGAATGTGACTCATGCGTAGGATCTCAATTTGCCAAACCTGTCTTTTCATGGATTTGAAGGTCATAAAGGGAGCTCTACCATCAGTAATTAGAACAGCACCCATATCCTCTAAAATGTCTCTGCCCGAGAGGTTTCTCGGTATTGTAGAAATGATAGGGTGAATGGCTCACTTGTTGCCATCAAGGTCTTTCCAGTGGACTGGACAGGTGGTAAGTTTTGAATCTTGTTGGCCTCCTACTCCACTGATGGGAGGGTCAGGTGTTAATTTGCAGTGGGGGAAGCNGAGTGCCTCCATTTCTGCTAATATGGTGATGTCAGCACCCATGTCCATGAAACCTTTAAANGCTTGTCCATCAAGATAGATGGTCAGCATCGGGGAGTGTGAAAAATGGGGAGTGTCCAATAGATTTTTTTTGATTACCAGAGCCTCCTCTTACTGGTGGGACTGAGGAGCACCCTGCCTGCAATTTAAAGGGGCTCATGCTTCAGCAGGCTGTGATCTGCAATCCTTTGCCCAATGAAATTTCTTTTTTTTAACTTTTATTTTATGCATATTGGTGTTTTGCCATGGGTGTTGGGTCCCCTGGAACTGGAATTACAGACAGTTGTCAGCTGCCATGTGAGTGCTGGGAATTGAACCCGGGTCCTTTGGAAGAGCAGTCAGTGCTCTTAACCCCTGAGCCATCTCTCTAGCCTGCCCAATGAAATTTCTTACTGCATCTTGGGCATCAGTTCCTAGGCTTTGCCTAGGGGCAGTCATGCCACAAATGACTTGGTTTACTACATCTCCAGCAAGATCTGTCTACTTGGGGGCCCTTGAGTGTGTCATTGATGTGCTGCCTGTCCACAAGGAGGGTATCCAGAGAAACAGTGAGGGCAGTGATGGGACTGCTTTTGGGGTCAAGATCTCTTGTGCCCAGTACTCACTTGTGAATCTCCTCATTATAGACTGCCGTGACTGAATTGCAGGTGGGGTACTAAGCCCTTTGCAAACCAATTGCTTGATTAACATTTCCCTAGTGTGGCCCAGGTCTACTTCTGCTCCACTGCCTCATTGATACATGCAAGAAAATCAGTAAAACGTTCTCCTGACTGTTGAATAAGATTGTGGAAGTAAGCTGAAGGGTTTCACGGGGTGCATGCCTTAAGATCCTTGAAGGCCAGGTCAGAAACTTGTTGGCAGTAAGCTCGATGGCCAATCTATGCCTGATGGACAGGATGGACAAAGTTACCTCAACCAGTGAGCATGTCAAGGGTCACTGGAACATTAATTAAGGGATTCATTCATGCTTGATATTCTGCTTGATCATCCTAAGCCAATTTCCAGCTAAGAAAGGCAGCCGGCTCCAGCACAGATTTGAGCAGACTACACCAATCAAAGTAAGTCTATAGTTGCATTGCCCATTGAGTGAGGGCCTGTTCAAAGTAAGGTGAATCTGTGCCCGACTTATTATCTGCCTTCCAGAGAAGGGAGAGTTCAGCTATGGGAGTGGGAATCCCACAGTGGCTAGTGGCATTTTGTCCCAGATTGAACAGAAAGGACTCTGCCACCCTTTCATGTCCCAAAATGGGGGGTTGCTGCAGCAGCTGGGGGGCATATTGCAGCACAAGGGAATATCTGCTATCAGGGGCAGGTGGACATTGAGGTACTTCACTCCAAAGGTACTGCAGTGGAGGTGTAGCCTCCTGAGGTGGGAGTGGGGCTGATGGGGAAGCCACACATAAGGCCATAATTGTGGCCGCTGTCTCCTCAGCAGGTTTTGTGGGGTCTGAACTGTCTGCCTCCTCCTCATCAGATGCCATGGAGAGATCAGACATGGAAGGGGTGGAGGTAATGGAGAGGTTACCCATTTTGTAGAGGAAGGGAGCAAGTAAGCAACAGTCAGAGAGAAAATGGTAGTCAACAGGGGAGGACCTTTATGTTTTATGCTTAGTGGGGGATTTCTGTGTTTTTTGAGGTCATGGTCGTATGCTCACATGGTATCTCCAGACAAGGGATGGCATTTGGGAGCCAAGCCTTGGTTCCACATTCTGGGGGGCCAGTTCTTATATGGAGGTGCTGGGCAAACCAAAACAGAAAAAAAGTGCCTTCCTAACTGGATGGGTAAACAAACATGACAGCCAACACAAAAGAAGGAAAGAAAGGAGGGGTCCCAATGCTTACCTGCTGAAAGGATTGAAAACCCACAACATTGAGGGGCTTTCTCATCAAAACACACCACCTTAGGGGCACTGTCCACCACCATGAATGAGGGGAGGGTGATGACCAGAACCTGTTTGGGTGCCAAATGTTTCTGGGTCCTAACAGCTCCCTCTGGGGANAGGGTAAAAAGGCATGGTGACAACAGCACAGACACCAAGAGTCAGGTAAAAGGCAAACAGCAGACTCATTTATTCAGCTCCTCCTAGCATCTAGGCTGCATCCCAATCTGGTGACATTGCATGGTTGCCCCTCATTGGCTAGGCACAATCTATCTCTCAGTGCCTGTTGCTAGGACCTCAGGCAGAGTCCAGGTTGGCTCATCTCTTGGCCTTGTAGGCCTTATCTTCCTACACTCCCCAGTGACAGGAAATGAGTGAACTGAATTTGACGTGGGGGCCTGTGAGAGGACCCCAAAAGCATTTCCTGATGACAAAGGGTTACCTTGACTGCCCCTTGTTGATCTACATTCATTTAGTCCAATGTCTACTTTTGTCACACCTTCTGCATACTCCAGAAGGGAGGGGCATTCTGTTGGGATTATTCTTAGAAAAAACAATGTTTCTCAGACTGCCCTTTTTATAATTCCTTTTTAGGTGAATTTGTTTACTAAAATTGACA
>LZPO01098267.1:2516-16007 GCA_001675575.1 Neotoma lepida
ACTTCTCATACTGGTATTGTTCTGCAGGAATGATGCTTACCTTGTTTTTGAGACAGGGTCTCTCAACAGCCTAAAGCTCACTTATTAGGCTAGACAGACATCTGTCTGCCTTTTCCTCCATAGTGCTGGGATTCTAAGTGCATACCACAATGTGTGACTTCTGAAGATCAAATTCAGGTCCTTGTGCTTACAAGGTAAGCACTTTACCCACTGAATTATCCCCCTAGGACCCTATTTAGGGATTTCCTAGGAGACATTTTACATGTAGCTAATGTATACACACAAACATACAGTGCACAAATCTTGGCTTTTATAATTATCTGAAAGAAGGAAGATCACTCCCAGACTAATTTGTATGTACTGTTCTGTTCCATTTGTGCAGCTTTTGTTCATGTCCTGGGACTTGGATTTTGGGGTCGGTAAGTATTCAGNTTTCTAGCAGATTGACTGCTTTTGATGCACATACNATTAAATGCAAGGTTCTGCCTAAAAGGAAATAAAGAGAAGAGAGGGGGAATTATTGTCTCATTAAGCATATGATAATTGCAATTATTCACCAAGAATTATGAATCACAAATGAGTATTGCAGAGTCAATTGGGAAACAATTTGGCTATAAATACTCATATTAAGCAGCCTAATGAAATCCTCTTTGCTTTAGAAACTTCCACTCTTGTTTTCATCGAGTGTTTTGTAGAAGTGCAAATCTTGATGAATTATTCCTGTCACTTGCAATGCAGGAAAAAAAGAATGTACTATAATAAATATGCTGATGGTTTCAAGATCTTCTGATAGTAGTAATATTACCTCTAATTTAAGTGCAGAGTTTTCAAAGGTTTTTGTTTTAACTCAAAATTATTATTTCATGTGATGTTCACATCATGTAATATAAAGCAAAACAGACATTCTATCATTAAAGCTAAAGCTGAGGATAATGTAGTATAGAATAATATAATGACAACCCTAAGGTGTAGTCAATTGCCAAGTTGAATCTAAGTCTGCTTTTTTACAACGATGGAACTTTTTTCCCTTGACATCACATCCCTTCCACTAGTCATTCAAATGCTTTTATTTTCACACACTAAACCTTGACCTCAAATTTACTCAGCCAATAACAGAATTTAGAGGTTTATGTAAATGGGCTGTATGTAAAGATGAATGAAAGTGGATAAGTACTATTATTTTGTTTCATTTAGCAGCTCAGAAATGGTAACAAGTGCGTTGTTTCTGTCTCTTTACCTTCTATAGTGCCTTCCCTGAGGAAGAGGGGAGGTGAGAGGGAACTGGAAGGAGTGGAGGGAGGGGAGTCTGTGGTTGGGATGTATTGTATGAAAGAAGAGTTAAAAAAGAAAAAAGATTCACTCTGTACCACAAAATGTCAACCAACAGCTCAGGAACAGAATGAGAATGACAGTCTACAGGGACAGAATCAAAGCTNCATTCAGTTCCCTCGGCATGAGCTGCTGAGGTGTGCCTGACCTGAAAGCCCCTTCCATGCAATCTAGCCTCCATGCTACTAGAAAATGCTGTGCAAGCTGCCAAGAGAAAGAAGAAGCCAGAACCCCTACGGAGCTACAACACATATGGAACACAACGATGACCGCCATGGCAAGGTATCCATAAAGGTAAGATAAGTGTCAGTGGTAACAACAGATTCCTGCCTTGAGTTCTTACCCTGACTTCACTCAGTGATGGGTTGTCCCATCAAAGTGGAAGCTGAAATGACCCCTGTCTTCCCCCATGTTACTTTTGGTCATGGTGTTTATCACAGCAATGAAAAGCAGAGAGGACAAGAGTTGAAATGGGTGTTGAAGGATCTCAAATAAATGTGCATTCTAGACTCTACTATGCCACTTGTTACAAACAGGAACAGTTTCTAGAGGCAGATGTGCATAGCTATGCAATCTAGAAGATATATATCTATAATTGTGAGTGGACAGGGTTATAAGTATACCTGGGTTGTCAAATAAGCTAGAGACTGGAAAAAGCATAGAGACTGAGGGTCCAGATAAGCAATGTGAATTAAATCCCCAAGGTCAGNGCGCATCTCCAATGATCTTTGACGCTATACTTACTCACTCCTGTTATTTTTCCTTCTATTTTTGCAGCTTGTGGTTTTTCCTAATATTAGGTCACACTATAGAAACCATGCTTATTGACTCTTGATATTATCTATATCCATTTAGCTTCAGCCGTAACTGAAACAAGTATTTTAAAACAAGTATTTTAAAACAAGTATTTCACCTTCTTGTTCAGGATTCAGTTTTTACAGTAGCAATCCACCTAAACAGTGGATATTATTTTATTTGAACATTGCTTAAAAAATGATGCCCATTGCTCATTTTCAAAACTTCTGGAAAAAATGAACTTAATCACCATTTCCAAGTTCCCATCTAACCATTTGCCATTACTAATAATCCTGGGAGTAATACTATTCATGTTTGCCCATACAACTTTGAAGCAGATTCCAAGAAACGGAGTCACCATGGGAAAGGGAAAACAGGTATGCGCTTTTGCTTATATATCAACTAAATTCTGACCATAAGCAATGTACTGTTTTACAACCCTGCCAACAAAGTATGAGAGCCNTATCTCCCCATAGTCTCAAAACCAGAGAAAGCTATGGAAGCTTAGGATGCAGGCCAATTGGAAAGAACTGAGCTGTATTGAAGTATCAATTTGCATTTCTCTTATGTAAATGTGGAAAGCATGCTTTCATGTGATTAAGAATTATTTGCAGTTTGTTTCCTATGGTCTCTACTCCTTTAGCCCATCGTTGTATGAGGTAATCAACGATATTCTTCTGTCTTTATAGGTCCTCAATTATTACATCTTCGCTGTGACAGAACATGCAAATGTTTGACTCTATATCACTCATCTTTTTCTTTACCACGGTATATTTTTCATGGATATTATTTTCATAATAATATAGTTCAATGTGTATCTCTTTATTCAGAGCCTGATTTAAATAAGATTCTGAAAGGATGTCTCTCCCAGGATTTGGCATTCAATCTGAGAGCCTTGACAGTAGAGTGACTCCTCATCCAGGTTTGCCAGTATAATGGATGGCTCATGAGTAAAGCTTCCAATGATAAACTCAGGGAAGTCTCAAGCAAACTAGAATGAGTTAGTTGCTCTCTATGAGAGTTGGGATTGATGCGCTATCTTGGGAGACTAGATAGTACTGATAGGGAACAGGATGAACTGCTGCACAAGCCCTAACATAGTGTATAAACTGCAGTGAAGCAGCTCTTCTACACATACTGTAGAAGTGTAGCAGAGAGGAAAGCATCCTATTGAACTAACCAGATCACAAGGTCAGATTGTGGGAGCTCACCACTCCTGGGTGGGGTGGGGGTTGGCTGCATCCCTCTGAAAGCCCTCAGATGCTGTTGATAGACTTTGCTACAATAGCAGCATAATCCATTCACATCTTCTGGAACGTGTTTATCTGGCATCAGTTGAAGGCTGGCTTCTGATTCAATATCTTTAGGAAAGAAATTTTATCTTTTCTACCAAATCTATGCAACAAACAAGACATCTCTTTCCAGGTCCTGCAAAAATGGGGATGAAAAATTCTGGTTGGATAAAGAAATGTCAGGAGGTTTGAAAAGTGGTCTTCACTCCTCTCACGTCAATCCTGTAAAGGGTCTCTCCGGAGAAATACATGATCAGACACTTTTAAAGGCCAGAAAAAAGACCTCCAACATAAAACACTGCCTACAAATTCACACTAGCTTATTTTTCCATGAATTTTTTAGTGATCCTGAGGAAATATTTTCAGGTTTAACTGAAAAACAGTGCCCATATTCCTGGACCTTAAGAATGAAAATTAAATGGTTTAATTTTTATTTTTTAATACCTGTATCCAACCATACTCTGTCAAACTTCCTTTTTGATCCCTTGGCTATCTTTTGTAGAATCCACTTGCAATCACCTTAAGTTGCTAGAGTGTTCACTCAGCTCAGAGGATTTAAAGCTCCAGCCTCAAATGCAATACAGGGATCCTGCTCTACCCAGTGGGCCTCATGTGTGGTGGGGGGACTTGGGAGGTGAAGGAGGAATAAGCTCACACTACAGCTTGCAGAAGTGGAGTTTGCCTGGCTGGGTTCTCAAGTGCCTCCCCTCCTTTCCACTTTCATGTCTGTCTTCTGCAGAGCTTTGGGCCACAAGACAGCAGGAATAAAAGGAAGGGTGTGAGAGACAGGCTTGGCATCCATGTCTTCATCTGACTGGAGCTAATTCCATGTGCTGATGCACCCTGTCACTGTAAATGTTCATGAAATTTGAGTAGTTTTGTAGAAGTAGAATTAAGTGTCCTAGTTTCCCCCATCATTAAATCGAGGTAGATTTATATAACTACAGTAGCCCATTCAGACACTAAGATGTCCACATACTCATTTCTTTCTATATGACATTCCTGTCTTCTCTAAACATCAAGTGAACCATCTCATGCAATTGTCCCTCCTTTCTTCTAAATTTTTCATTTCACTTAAAAGCCTGGAGGGAACTCATGGGATGCTCTTCTACACTTATGAAGTGCAGATCTTTCACTTTCTCACAGATATCCCTTCTTACCCTTGTCCANTTGCTAACATCATCCACACTACTGCATAGTCCCTAAGTGACTTGAGTATGCTTGATTTTACTGTTCCTGGGCTCTTGATGCTTACTGTCCACATCAGTGCTCCCTGATCTAACTCTTTTATCATGAAAATTAGGTTTGGTGTGANNTTCTGCCCTTTCTTTCTTGGCATAGGACCCAANAATTCCAAATTGCTATTGATCTTTGAAGTTCTGCCTTCAAACATATCCAGGTGAGAAGCAAACTTTAGTTTCCTTGGAAACTCTGAATTCCAGTGAACAATTNTTCTCTACCAAGAGTTCCAGATTCCACAAATGAATAGTGCAGCAGAAAGGATGGGAGATGGCAGCATGTCCTTCATTCAGACACCAAAGATCCATTTATAATTAGGGGGCTTCACTCACTGGGCTTTGGATGAAGAGAAGTCCAGGAACATACTTTAGATTCCCCTCTGTGTGGTGTAGGGTCAGGTGTGGAAAAAGAAGAGATGAGAAAGAACAGAGAGATGCAGCAATTTGAGACATTTTTAGAGATATTGCTAGCTCACACTCAAACAGGCCTCTTCGAATAAATAACAAAAAGGTATTTCCAATTTGGTATGATGAAATCCATGCATATGTAGACAACAGGCATCTTTAGAGATATTGCTAGCTCACACTCAAATGGGCCTCTGAAAAACAACAACAAGGTATTTCCAGCCTGGTAAGATGAAACCCATACATATGTAGACAATAGAGCACAAGCTTCACTCCTATTTACTATGCACATTTGTGCAATAGGCAGCCTGAGAGAAACAATCACAGTTGTGTTCCAGACAATGCAATGATAATCAGGGACATTGGGACTGGTTTGGCTGTGCTTAATAAATGCTTAGGAATATGGTCTAGCTTCAGCTGGCAGTTCTCATATGGCAGCTGTGTCATGAAAACAAGAAGCCAAAGGAAAATGTCCACCCAAATTCCTTCTGAATAAATACATTGGACATTGTGCTCAGTGACTTGTGTGGTTTTGGGGAAAATTGTTTGAAAATAATATCCAAGGGCAGTGTGAAAGAGGAGTTATTGCTTATAATAATTGAAGGGAACTAAGCATTTAAAGACTAAACTATATTTTAAGCTAAAGTCCTATTATCTTTATCTAACAAATTCAAAATAGCAGGAGCATATTTTAATTAAGAGAACCAAACTCTGGAACCAATATGAAATGCAGAGAAATCATGGGAAATAACTTCCTCCCCCTATTAAAATTATGATACAGTCAAAGCTTATTTATTTAATTCATTCTTTTCTTTTCCTTTGTTTGTTCATTTGAATTCTTTGAGAATTTCATATATGTTTATAACATATTTTTATTATTTCTTTTATTTTTGAGATTATAATATACTAATGTTATTTCTCCCTTCTCTTTCCTCCTTTCAAACAGTCTCATATATCCCACCTTTCAGATTCATGACCTCCTTTTAGCATTATTTTTGTCATGTATATATACATGCATATATACATACATGTATATACATATGTATATATATCTTCCTTAATAAACCAAGACAAACTGCCCGGTCTATATAATGTTGCCTATATATATACACATATATATATGTATATATATATATATGTTTTCAGGACTGACTTTTTAATATTAGATAATATTTGACGTGCTCTTCCCTAGGGAAGACTATTTCTCCCACTCTCAGCATTCTTTAGCTACCTGCAGTTCCTTTTATATTTTGATCACATCTACCTTCATTCACTTGTCCCTTCAACTCTTTCTGGCCACTCCCTTCATCCTCTTCCCTACTGCAACCTACAAGGAGCCACACCCCTGACTGAAACTCAGTAGCCATCTACTAGCAGCCATCAACTGCCAATAGCTCTTCAGTTAAAGGTAGGCCTCCAGAGCCCCTCCCCAACTGGTTTGTCCATGAGACAATTTCATTTCTTTATTTTCTATTTAAGCAATTACTCATATTTCTTGTTGCAGAATAAAATCATTATTTTTTTTTGCAATTAGTTCACTCATTTATTTGTTATATCCAGCCACAAGACCTCATTTTAATTGAGATATCTATGTTTGTGAATTTCTAAATATTCATACATCTAAGTCTTTTTTTTTTAATTTTAAGGACCGATAAGACATTTAAATAGGTAATGTCTCTTGTTCCCAACCGCAATGGCCTGAGTTGAAAAACATGGTGGAAGGCGAGAACTGACTATCACAAGTTGTCTTCTGACCTCCGTAAGTATGTCATGGCATGTATTCATACATGCCTGTGGTTGATGTATTGTGCACCCCAATAAAGCTTTCCTGGGTTCAGAGAAGAGAACAGCCACTAGATTAGACATAGAGGCCAGAAAATGGTGGCACACATGCCTTTAATCCTAGCATTCTGGAGGCAGAGATCCAGATAGAAACAGCCACACTGGAAACAGCCAGGCATGGTGGCACACACATTTAATCCCAGGAAGTGANGGCAGGAAGCAGAAAAGTATATAAGGCACGAGGACCAGGAATTAGAGGCCTTTAAAGCTTTTAGGCTTTTAAGCAGTTGAGCTGNGATCCATTTGGATGAGGACTCAGAAGCTTCCAATTTCAGGAAACAGGATCAGCTGAGAAGCTGGCAAGGTAAAGTTAGCTGTGGCTTGTTCTGCTTTTCTGATCTTTCAAAATTTACCCCAGTATCTGCCTCCGGGTTTGTTTTTATTGATAAGACCTTCTAAGATCTGCTTTACACATGCCCCTCTTTCCCAAAATAAATAAATTTGAAGATATAAAATTAATTTAAAACTTTNGCTGTCTTTTGCTTAAAAACAATGTATTTCTGTTACAGATATAATCATTAATTTTAATATTAGCATATTTGGAGAGCCAGTAATAAGGACAGAATCTAAAGCCTCATGAATGCTGCTACAAGTGTTCTACCATGGAACTTTGTCCTTACCACAATGTTGAATTATTTTTAAAATATTTTTTAAAAATTATGTATGATACACAGTTTTCTATTTGTCAGTTTTTTTATTCTCAGTCCTGGTTTTAAGATAAGAAATATATATTGTGTGTACATGACTTACATACACTTATGTTAGTTGGTTTTGCTTCTACCTACACCTGAACATTCCGTATTTTACATTCACCGCCTATGGTTACCCTTTCTCATAATCACTGTTCTGTCCAACTCTAAGATACTGACCCACATCTCCAGATGTACCTGTGTGAAGCTTAGGTTACTGCACTGGTGGGCAGATGCACTTCATCTGACTAAGAATTTCCTTGCTGCTCTCCAGAATAGCCATAATATTCTGCATTCAGTACCCGTACAAATTACNCACCTTCTACTTTCTCCAGTAAACATCACCTTTATAATTAATTTTCTGTGACTGTCTCTTGGGGACACTCAGAAAACTGAATATAATTAACACAAATAGACATATATATTCTCAGAGATGAGTGAAAAGAAGCTGAGAGGAATACAGCTGTATGATATATTTATGGTGCATTGGGATATTAGCATGGTTAATAATGCTAACTAGATGGCACCTTAATGTCATGAGGGGTACTGAGCACCTACATCTTTTTAATTAAAATAATATTTGATTGTATATGTTTAAAGTATATAGCATAATGTATAAGTGAATAAGTATCTCTGAGTCTTTTTCAAGACTACATAGTATATTACATTATATGAATACTCTCACTTCGTAGTCTCAATGCCATTTTTGAATTTATCATTTGAAGCTAGGATAATGACAAATCCCTGTACAATTGTAATTTATCATTACAAATGATTTTTTTTTATCTCTGTTGGTATCAACTTCAACCCTGGGGCAGAGAATTAGGATCCAAATCTTTCTGTGTTCTTAGCAGCTCATCTTGAAAGGTATGTGACAGCTAGGTCAAAGTTTTCATTCACTTTTCTAAAGGAAATAAGGCTAGAAATGAAAGACCTCACAATCATGAAATCATGATAAAGTTTGGAAGTTGGTCCATACATTTCTCCCTAAAGACTGATTAATAGAAATATGTGGGGACTCTGAAAGCTATCAGGATGGATGACATTTCTCTCTGACATAGAAAAGATGTGATAGATGCCAGCTTATTTTGACCTAACTTTACTCCTGAGAAAAAGTGAAAGCCTTCAACAAAAGCATTTTGAACATCTTTGGAAGTCATAAAAACACTTAGTAAGAATTTTGAGGGATAAATTCTAGAAAGAAGGAACTCAAAATGATGACGCCAACATTTGGTACTGCCTTTCTTTCCAAGACGTTCCTGATACTAAAACAGCAACTGATGGGACCTCCACCTGCGTATACAGTGGGAGCAGTTTTTGTATTCTAACAGGTAAACTGTTTTGATTTTCTTTCCTTTTANATACCAATCTCTGTTCCCCCTCCTTCCCCTTCTCCCGCTCCCCCACTCCATCCCACTCCCATCCCCTCCTCATAGAGGGTAAGGCCTTTCTTCAGTAGTCAACACAGGCTGTTATACCATGTTGGGGACAGGCCTAGTGTCGTCGTCGTGCCCCCCACTGCCCCCGCATCAATGCTGAGTAAGACATCGCACCACAGGGAATGAGCTCTAAAAAGCTAGTTCATGTACCCAGGATAAGTCCTGGTCCTATTGCCAGGGGACCCACAAACACATCAAGCC
This sequence comes from Neotoma lepida, assembly GCA_001675575.1. Classification (NCBI taxonomy): domain Eukaryota; kingdom Metazoa; phylum Chordata; class Mammalia; order Rodentia; family Cricetidae; genus Neotoma; species Neotoma lepida. Next base: position 11,747 of record LZPO01098267.1, read on the forward strand.
ACACAACTTTCACCCACATTCAGAGGGCCCAGTGTGGTCCCATGCAAGCTCCCCAGCTGTCAGTCCAGATTCTAGGAGCTCCCACTAGCTTGGATCAGCTNTCTCTGGGGTTTTTCCTATCATGACCCTGACTCCCCTTGCTCTTATAATCCTTTCTCCCTCTCTTCAACTGAACTCCAGGATCTTGGCCAAGTGCTTGGCTGTGGGTCTCTGCATCTGCTTCCGTCAGTCACTGGATGTAGGTTCTAAGATGACAATTAAGGTAGGCACCAATCTGAGTGCAGGGGAAAGTTAGTTCAAGCACCCTCTTTACCATTCCTATGAGTCTTAGCTGGGCAAAATCTTGTGAGTTCCTGGGGATTTTCCTAGCTGCAGATTTCTCTCCATCCTCTTAATAATATACTCTGTCAAGATATCTCTTTCATTGCTCTCCCTCTCCGTCTCTCCCCCAACTCAGCCATCTCGAGCCCTTGTGTTCCCACTTCCCATTGCTTCCCCTTTATTCCCCCCCTCCCAGTTTACCCAGAAGATCTTAACCCTTTCCCCTTCTGGGGTGATCCATGTGTGTCCCTCTTAGTGTCCTCCTCTTTACCTAGATTCTCTGGGGTTGTGGATTGTACCCTGATTATCCTTTGCTTTGCATCTAATGTTCACTTATGAGTGAGTACACACCATGCTTGTCTTTCTGGGTCTGGGTTACCTTACTCAGGATAATTTTTTCTAGTTCCATACATTTGCCTACAAATTTCATGATGACATTGTTTTTTATTGTTGTTTTTGTTGTTTTTGTTTTTTTTCCGATGCATAATACTCCATTGTATAAATGTACCATATTTTCTTTATCCATTCTTTGGTAGAAGGGCATCTAGGTTGTTTCCAGGTTCTGGCTACTATGATTAATGCTACTATGAACATAGTTGAGAAAATGTCCTTGTGGTGTGGTTGAGCATCTTTTGGGTATATGTCCAGTATAGTGGGCAGCAGTTCCAGCTATGACCTGGAAGTACAACCCTTACTGAGGCTTCTGGTAACTGCCTCGCCTACCTAGGACCTCCCACCGGGGGCGGGGCCGAGATGGGAGCCATTAAGACTGGGGAGCCATTAAGACTGGAGATCCATCTGTGCAGGCCCTCTTGGTTCCTGGATCCTGGACNTTGGAAGGGTGGACCAAGAAGAGTTCTCCAGAGAACACCGCTGGACTGCACCTCACCTCTCCTGGACCCTGTGACCAACCCCTTTACTTGCTGTAAGTTGCCCTAAATCCCTAAATAAACCTCTTAACCACCTGGAGTTGCCTTAATAATTTCCTCCATTAGTCCAGGAGTGGTATTGCTGGGTCTTGAGGTAGGTTGATTCTCAATTTTCTGAGATATTACCATACTAATTTCCAGAGTGGCTATACAAGATTGCATTCCCACCAGCAGTGGAGGAGTATTTCCCTTTCTCCACATCCTCTCCAACATAAGCTGTCATCAGTGGTTTTGATCTTAGGCATTCTGACAGGCATAAGATGGTACCTCAGAGTCATTTTGATTTGCATTTCCCTGATGGCTAAGGATGTTGAACATTTCCTTAAATGTCTTTCAGCCATTGGAGATTCTTCTGTTGAGAATTCTCTGTTNAGCTCTGTAGCCCATTTTTAATTTGATATTTTGCTGTCTAGTTTCTTGAGTTCTTTATATAATTTGAAGATTAGCCCTCTATCAGATATGGGGTTAGAAAAGATCTTATCCCATTCTGTAGGCTGCCTTTTTGTCTTATTGATGATGTCCTTCACCTTACAGAAGCTTCTCAGTTTCAGGAGGTTCCATTTACTAATTGTTGCTCTCAGTGTCTGTGCTACTGATGTTATATTTAGGAAGTGGTCTCCTGTGCCAGTGCATTNCAGGCTACCCCCACTTTCCCTTCTATGAGCTTCAGTGTAACTGGATTTATGTTGAGGTCTTTGAGCCACTTGAAATTGAGTTTTGGGAAGGCGATAGATATGGATCTATTTGTATTCTTCTATATATAGATATCCAGTTATGCCAGCACCATTTGTTGAAGATGCTTTCTTTTTTCCATTGTATAATTTTGGCTTCTTTGTCAAAAATCGAGTGTTCATAAGTGTGTGGATTAATGTCCGGGTCTTCGATTTGACTCCATTGACTAACATGTCTGTTTTTATGCTAATAACAAGCTGTTTTTATTATTATAGCTCTACAATAGAGCTTGAAGTCAGAGATGGTGATGCCTCCAGAAGTTCCTTTATTGTATAGGATTGTTTTGGCTATCCTGGGTTTTTTGTTTTGGCATATGAAGTTGAGTATTGTTCTTTCAAGGCCTGTGAAGAATTGCACTGGGATTTTGATGGGGATTGCATTGAATCTGTAGATTGCTTTTGGTAAGGTTGCCATTTTTACTACATTGATCCTACCTATCTAAGAACATGGGAGATCTTTCCATTTTCTGATATCTTCTTCAATTTCTTTCTTCAAAGACTTAAAGTTCTTGTCAAAACAGGTCTTTCACTTGTTTGATTATATTTACTTNAACGTATTTTATGTTATTTGTGCCTATTGTAAAGGGATGTTTCTCTAATTTCTTTCTCAGCCCATTTATCATTTGATTAAGGAGGGTTACTGATTTTTTTGAGTTAATCTTGTATCNNGCCACATTAATGAAGGTGTTTGTCAGCTGTAGGAGTTCCTTGGTAGAATTTTTGGGGTCACTTTAGTATACTATCATATCTTTAAATAATGAAAGTTTGACTTCTTCCTTTCCAATTTGTATCCCCTTGATCTCCTTTTGTTGTTTTATTGTTCTAGCTAAAACTTCAAGTACTATATAGAAAAGGTATGGAGAGAAAGGACATCCTTGTCTTGTTCCTGGTTTCAGTGGAATTGCTTTGAGTTTCTTGTCATTTAGTTTGATTTGGGTGTTGGCTTGCTGTATACTGCCTTTATTATGTTCAGGTATGTTCCTTGAATCCCTGATCTCTTCAAGACCTTTATCATGAAGGGGTGTTGGATTTTGTCTAAGGCTTTTTCAGCATCTAATGAAGTGATTGTGTGGTTTTTTTTTGTCTTTGTTTGTTTATATGGTGGATTACCTTGACAGATTTTCATATGTTGAACCATCCCTGCATCTCTGGGGTGAAGCCTACTTGACCATAATGAATGATTTTTTTTTATGTGTTCTTTGATTTGGTTTGCTAGTATTTTATTGAGAATTTTTGCAACAATGTTCATTCTCTTTCCTAATTTCATCTTTATGTGGTTTGGGTATCAGGGTAACTCCAGCCTCATAAAAAGAGTTTGGTAATGTTCCTTCTGTTTCTATTGTTCGGAGCAATTTCAGGAGTATTGGTATTAGCTCTTCTTTGAAATTGCGGTAGAATCCTGCGCTGAAACCATCTGGCCCTGGACATTTTTTGGTTGGGAGACTTTTAATGACTGCTTCTATTTCCTTAGGNGTTATAGGTCTATTTAAATTGTTTATCTGATCTTGATTTAATTTTGGTATATGGTACCTATCTAGAAAATTATCCATTTCTTTTATACTTTCCAATTTTGTGGAGTACAGATTTTTGAAGTATGACCTAATGATTCTCTGAATTTCCTCATTGTTTGTTATTATGTCCCCCTTTTCATTTCTGATTTTGTTAATTTGGATATTCTCTCTCNGCATTTTGGTTAGTTTGGATAAGGGCTTGTCTATCTTGTTGATTTTCTCAAAGAACCAAACCTTTATTTCATTGATTCCTTGTATTGTTCTCTTTGTTTCTCTTTTATTGATTTCAGCCCTCAGTTTGATTATTATCTACTCCTCCTAGGTGAGTTTGCTTCTTTTTGTTCTAGAGTTTTCAGGTGTGCTATTAGGTCACTAGTNTGAGATTTCTCCAACTTCTTTATGTAAGAACTTAATGTTATGAACTTTCCTCTTAGCACTGCTTTCATAGTCTCATAAGTTTGTGTATGTTGTGCATTCATTTTCGTTGAATTCTATGAAGTCTTTAATTACTTTCTTTATGTCTTCCTTTACCCAGTGGTGATTCAGTTGAGCATTGTTCAGTTTCCATGAGTTTGTAGGCTTTCTGCATTTTGTGTTGTTGGTGAATTCTAACTTTGAGCCATGGTGGTCCGATAAGATATAGGGAGTTTTGTTTTGTTACCGAATATTTGATCAATTTTGAAGAAAGTTCCATGGGGTGCTGAAAAGAATATATATTCTTTTGTGTTTGAGTGAAATGTTCTATAGATGTCTGTTAGGTCCATTTGCA
>LZPO01098268.1:0-10194 GCA_001675575.1 Neotoma lepida
ATTTGAGGTTGGCTGCACGAGCTCTGACAGCTAGCTGAATATTTCTCTCTATATAGGAGATATACAGGTTCCAGTGATTTATTGGTCTTTCTTTCCCTAATGCCTCTTATATAAAAACATAGAAAAGAAAATCCATACTTTTTCCATCTTGCTTAGAAGCGACTTACATTGGGGACTTGAATATAATTATGAAGTGCTATGTGCTGTGCTCAAGTGCATTGAAGACATTGCTAATTACATTTAAACATGAGGAAATATGTTGGGTGAAATAAAAATGTTATTATTTTAAGGATACTATATTTTATACAATATTTACATTAAATTAATATCTTCATTAATAATTGATACTTAAATTTAGATGTGACCCTCTACTTCACTAAATACCCATAGATATCTTAAACACAGAACTACTCACATGCTTCCGTTGTTAAAACACACTCCTTTAATTTTGCCAGTAATGGAATTCTAGAAAAAGTTGAAATAACTCTTTCACCGGAGCAACCTCTACCATGAGCATCATCTGTCCCCTTTGGAGGACATCAGGAGCTACTCATCACATGCAACTCCCTCAGCACTGTTTTCCCTTTGGGGATGGACACATGCATAAGTTTATTCCCCAGTTGACAAAACGAACCCTGGATCTAGTATGTATTTAAAAGCTGTTGTCTCTAAGCCTGCATTTATCATGAGTCTATTGTATGATGCCTGTATTCCAGTTCATCTAAGAAATACTTTGATCATCCTTTTCCTGAGCTTATTTGCTTTATATGTCATCACATGTCTTCTTGAAGTGAAAAACAAGAATGGTAATGAGATATGTGAGATATGTGTACTATGCTTTTCCCTTCTTGCTTAAGAACAACTAAATTGGGGACTTGAACATATTTATGAAATGTTGTATGCTATACTCAAGTACATTTCAATGTGAAAATATTGATAATCACATTTAAACACAACCGAATGGAATACTATTGGTGAAATAAATATGTATATCTACATACACACATATATCTCCAAACAAGTTGTTTAGTATTCAGCTAGTATTTTAATACTTGTAAGAGACCATGGCCCATAGGAAACATGTTCGCATTAAAAGGAGTTATAAAAATTTTTCATATTGAAGTATTTTACTGTGACCTTTAGCTTCAGTTGAACTAGACATAATTCTAATTGTACAAGTAGAGAAGCATACTCCAATAATACCTATTTTGTATGATGATTCATGAGAATTAAACAAAGTCTGGTTTTATTATACCAGACAGAATACAGAAAATGCTTTTATGTGTTACTTTTGTTAATAGTATTTTTAAAGAAACTCTTATGTATTATTTGATTNTCCTCCTGGATGTTTTGACCTCATCCCACTGCGTTCTTCTTGGAAACATTGTTTTCCTTACAGCTCTTGCAAACTTCTGTTTACCTTACTGCAATAGACTTTTAATGGGTTCCTAATGTTTCCAATGCAGTTCTTGAAAATTTCTTCAACGTGTTCTGTTAACATAACAGCCACTATATTCATCTATTCAAACTCATTCCCGTTTTACATGTCTTTATAAAATTACTGAATTAAATAATCAATATTTTCTTTTACTTCTTTAGCTGTACCTATAACTCATCTGTTGTATACTTCGGTTACATTCAATTGCTTTTAGTAGCCTGAACGATCATGACCATTCTCATGCTCAAGCCTTTTGACTTCCAGCACCTTTCTGCCTGCTTCTAGTATATCTTCACTTACAGTGTACATAATTATTGTTCAAAATTCAGACAGAGTATTCAAGTATTTCTTGATTCTTTAGACATATTTGTTCATCCCATTTTTGTATGTTTCCACAGTATTCTGAGTATTTCTCCATTGTACCATACAATAGTCCACATTTCATAGAGCAGTTCATTCACTATGGACTATAACTGTGCTGAAGTCTAGTCCAATGTATAGTAAAAATAAAACTGTGAAAATCATGGCAGAAAGTAATTAAAGTGACAGAATTTCATCAATTCAATATAAGAAAAATAGCTTTATGTTAAACTTTCTTGCATTCTATCAGGCATATTAATCAATAATCATATTAATCTTTGTGAACTTCTCTTTCTTTGAAATCATTCATCATGTCAACTTACTATAGCAAATGAATTTTAGCAGATTACCTGTGTTAATGTCATGGTTCAAAAGTAGAATCAAGAAATAAAATGTGTGCATTTACTTAAGAATGCTCTGTCATTGCCTCCCAATGCTAATTCTGTTAATTCTTTTAACCGCCAGCATTATACATTGGACAGAACACAGGGAAGTTTGAAGAAAAGAACCTGGAATCAAAAAGCCATATTGTTAAAATATTTGTAAGTCCTGGGATGATGAGTCAGCACAGGAAGTACAAACACTTGCCTCTAAAGCCTGACAACACTGGTTGATTCTCAGGAACCAGAGTAGAAAGGGAGAACTCACTAAAAAAGGTTTTCTGTGATTTCATATATAACACACACACACACACACACACAGACAAACACACATACACACATAAATAATGTCAAAATTCATAATTTTAATACCATATCAATTTTTATTAAGTTCTTTAAACCTTTATTCTGGCAAGTCTACTTAACTGACATATGTCAGTTTTTAACTCAGGCCAAAGAAAAATTTAGTACGCAAAAAATGCTGTATTTTTCAAGACAGTTGCAATAAATGTTTCAAGTAGATTTACCCTTAAAAATCTCTCAGAATTCTTTTAAACAATGTGTAGATGCCACTAAAATGCAGTTGAGGAGAAGAGAGATAGAATTAGATAAAGCAGTTTTTTAGAATATTCACAATACCTCTCTGACAAGTGAAGAAATTCTACCAAAGTAACTTAAAGCATTCAACTAGCCTTGTTCTATGAAGGAACTAATTTCCTCATAATTGCCCAAGAGATTCATAAATTGTACTGTTGCAGTTACAAATGTGACACTTATACTGCCTTTGCTACTGGAAATCACGTTTTGAAATGATACTTTAAGAAAATATGTCCTGTATGCATTTAATCTTCCAAGAGATTTTAAGATTTAAACAGTCAATGAAAGTTGGTTAGTCTACTGTATATATTTGTGATACACTATAATTCTAATATTAGAAACTGTGACCCATATATGAGCTACAGAATTTTTCTATCTCACAAACAGTGAATGGGCCATATGGCCAAACTATGAGCCTTGTTATGCACTTGAAAAACCCAACATCCTATTCCAGAGATCATGGCTTATCCACATTCATTACAACTCTATCCACAATAGTTACAAAAGAAACCAACCCAACTTCCCTTCTATTGGAGATGGACAGTTNAGTGAGAGGAGAAATGGGAAAAATGGAGGTCTTAGACAGGGGATGAAGAGGGAGGTATTAAAGCAGGGTAGAGAGAAAGGAAGATAAATAAGATTAAGGATGTTTGAAAAGCCATAGGGAGCCAGGCACTGGTGTTGCAAACCTTTTATCCCAGCTCTCATGAGAACCTAATGTTGACATTTATCCTACCCTATGTAAATTNTGTGTTCCATTATCCTTATACCCACAGTTAAATGTAGCTCTCATCCATCATCAAAGAACCCCCTTTTCCTCAGTAGATGGAGACCATTACATGAAACCATAACTGGTCAAAATGCAGAGAATAAATGACTTTGATGTCCCAACCATAATTTATATAACTATAATACAGCTCCCACACCCGTGGCTCAGGAAAGATTAGGAACCAGGAAGAATTTCAGAGACAGAAGACAAGGATGTCTACTACGAAATAGTGTCTTCTTGATATGAGAGGAAGCTGCACCCATAAATCTCAGCAGCATGGTTACCAAAATAACAATGTCAGTTGATATTTCAATGTATATGAGTGAAATTTCACAAAGCCCCACCACTGGGTGAAAAACTACAGGCAGCCATTGGCAACTAAGAGACAGAAAAAAATCAGTTTTCTTCCTGGTGATGAGCTCCCTGATAGGTCATATTAATGAGAAGGAGCGTGGGAGAGCAGAAAAGCATGGCCAGGAGATAGGGAGGGGTAAAAATGTTATAAATACTGATGTATGTAGCACTCATGAATAAATTTTAAAAAAATATTAAAATTAAAANAAAACTTTCATTCATGGGTCAAACACAGTTCATCACTTGTTTTTAAAAGTAAATTCAGTTAGTTCACAACCATGCCTACTTATTCCTCATGTATTTGTCTTTTCACTGTGATGGGATAGTAGAATAATTGGGGCAAAGACTGCATGACCCAAAGCACCTGAACTATTTTCTATTTGGCATTACTTGAAGTTTTTTGCTGATCANTGCTGAAACTTGCAAGGATTACTTGACCTAATTACTTTTAAAAGGTCTTCCCAAACCATAACTTTCTTCTAATATAGATGTTCAAATATTTTAATATGTAAATATGCACACACAGACACAAAATCAGAGATACATACACTCATTATTTTTATATGTGTGTGTCTCATTTAAAAAGATCTAGCCACATCCAAATATCTTCCACAGAATAAAAAATCTCTAGTGTTCTTTGCACAACATATTTAAGAAATGACCAGAGGATGTCATTGAACTTACTAAATGAATTGAATTTCTTGGAAATCTTACCAAGTAAACTAAAACCTAATATATAATATAAATGAACTTTAAACTAACTTACAGATATGTTTTTATACATACTAAATTTATACAAAATAGTCAATTCCCTTAGTCAATTTTCTTGAACGTATGTGAGCCCTTTTGACTGTTCATATTCACTACTGTTTACAGAGTTTTTGGCTTATCACAGCAACAGTGAAAACAGGTACAGANCACAAATTCTCAATAAGTAGTATAGTGAGAATGGAGCTTCTGAGGACTAACAAGCTATAGTCACAAGGCAGGGTCCTGGAAAAGAGAACTTTGAAGGGAAAGAACTCAGGGGAACATCAAGGGTTCTCTGCCTTTATTCAGTTAAACACACAACAGTTCATTTGTATGAAGCCACTCCCCAAAACTTGGGAAAACAAAAACACTAGAGGTTGAAATGAAGAGTGTCTTAAAGCCCCTGAAAACAGTGCAAATGGCTTCTCTTCAGTCATAAGAGTGCGAACACAAAAAACTCATTAATGCTGAGAAAAGCATTAGGATGATTAGCATAGTAGTAGAGAGTAATTAAACCTAAATTAAAACTTGCTTTGACCCTGTACTAGTGACTTTCATGCCACTGTGACAACAATAATGGATAGAAGTTACTTAAAGGAGGAAAGACATATTTTTTGTTTGATGATTTGATTTTGAACAGTTCTGGGTCATCAAAGTAGGTAGTATGTGGTAGGGAAACTCATATCATGATGGTAAGATTATGTGACAGAGGGTATTCACACTGTGATAGACAAGGAATGAGAGAGAAATACCCAAAACAATTAAAATATTCAAAGCCCTGTCACTAATGACCTACATCATTTAGCTAAACTACACAGGCTACAGGTTCCACAATCACCTAAACTAGTATCAGTTAGGGACCAAGTATTCAAGATATGGACCTATGAGGGACATTTCTTTGTTCAAAACATAATAGACCTTAACTGAAAATGCTTACATGCAACAAACAATGCACCAGGGTAATTTCTATTCATTCAACCATGTNTCTAAACAAATGTCTAGAATATTTAAATAAATACAATAATTAAAAACTGTAACAATATAGAATTCAGGCTATTTTAAACTACCCCCTAAAAATTCAAAACTACCAACCTCAGCAAATGAAGGAATAACAAACCATAAGAAAAGTAAATTACTTGGAATTAACATAGATGCCAGGTATGGAAGTATGTACTTGTAACCCCAGCACTTAGGAAATGGAAGCAGAAGGATAAGAAGATGAAGGTCAGCCTTGATTAAGTTTGGGGCCATTCTGAGATAAATGAAACTCAGTTTCAAAAGAGAAAATGATGTAGAAGAAATTATATTATAGAATTAGTATGCATGAAAATTGAATACTTATGTGTCCATGTTAGAAATGTGGATCAAATTATCCATATAAGTACAGATATAGACTATACAAATAAATGCCAAATGAAAAATTTTATACCTGACAAAATAAGTGTAAGGAAGAAAGAGGGACCACTCTGTGGCTTACAATTCTATGAGTCTATCATAGCCAGAATAGGGAGGAAAGATTAGAAGATGCTATTCATATTGTGCCAACAGTCAAGAAGTATAAAANAATGAATAGTTGTGCCAGCTCACTTTATTACTACTTTTGCTTATTTGATTTTATATGTATGGGTATTTTGCCTTCACGTATGGGTTTGTACTAGACACATGCCTTCTGTTCCCGGAGGCCAGAAGTGGTTATCAGATCCTTTTGATCTGGAATTAAAATGATTTTGAGCCACTATATTAGCCCTGGGAATTGAAACTGATCATCTGAAAGAGCAGCCAGTGCTCTTAACCACTGGAGTATCATCTCTCCAGCCACAGCTCACTTTATTTTTATTCATTCCAGGACTCTAAGATATTCAATAATAACATTCACATTTAAGAGAGGTCTTCCCATCAGAATTCCTAATCCCTATAATTTCTTATAGGCATACCACTAAAATTTTTTTCACAGTGATTTTAATGTTAGCAAGTTGATAGCCAAAAATGTCTTGTGACATTATTCCTGCAAAAAACTGAACAAATGTCTATTCATCCAGCACACAGGACTGACAACAAACCAATGTAAGGATAACACCAAAGTCCACTCCAAATTGTTGAACTGCTGAGTTTTATTGAGGTTAATTATAAGAGTATGAGGAAGGAGGTACTTACAGAATAGAAATGATTCAAAGAGAGATGCATCACTAAACTGAACAGGTAACTTACCTGTTTCTGAGGAAGAGCCACAAACAAAGGATAGCCAATCTCCAACACTACGGATGAGGATGCCACCTGAGCCACAACAGCTCAAGGTGATAACCAAATAATGACAAAGCCTGGGACTTGTCCAGACCTGCCCCAAAATGGAAAAGCTGTAGGCTTAACCAGCCCCAGTCTAGCCCTAACCAATTAGAATGTGCTAATATGATTGCCACTTGCTTAAGCCAATAACATCTGAAATGATCTAATTGTCCTAGGAACTCCCTTTAGCAGTGGTTAAAAAGAGCCCACATGGCCCTCTTGTGGTCATCACCATTTTGCCTTTGTCTAGGATGGATACGCTCAGCATGCTGGAATAATAAACACTCTTGGTGATTGCTTCTGTGGATGGTGGTCTTTTGTGGGACTTCTCCAGTACCCTAACACCAGCTTGGATGTGTCTTTCCTAGGTATCTCAGTTGGTCTGAACCTCCTCCAAGCAGTTTAGTTTGGCTGCTTTTTCCAAACATCTTAGCTTGTCCATCTGCTGTCCTTATTGATTACTTATGTTTGGAAGGATAGGAGCCTGGTGCATCTGTTCAGTTTCAGGGACTTTCCTAATCCCTTGAGTTGGTTACTCCTTGAGCCTAAAGAACTGCAGTATGGAATATTTCACCTCCCTTAAACATCCTGTTGCTTTACCTTCCTTTTAATATCCAGTGTCATAAAGAGCTTCTACTTTAAACATTATTATTTCAGTTCCCATTGAGTACTTGACTTACAATGTTCTGTTGCTTCGAACTCCTTTTACATCTTGTTTCACAATGAGATTCACTACAACTTTTGGTCTGTAAGAAAGCTGCATTGTAACATGATTATCACAACTTCATTCTTTTTAATTTGACAGAAAAAATCATCATTTTAAAGTCATAATATTTTATTCATTGTGTCTTAGACTCAATGACATCTAACATTCAGTTCTACTAAAAACAATCCATATAGCATTTATCAGTTCCATGACAGTCTACAAATCCACAATGAGAGTCTGTTCTGATGCTTCAGGCAACCACTTACCTGTAAGTTCCTACTACTCTATACTCTATGTCAAGAAAGTTTACATACATATTCCAAATATGTGGAACAGAATACTCCTTTATATTCCCAAAGAGAACATTGTAGACATAGTAAAGATTGATGAGACTGAATTAAGACCAAACTTCACTAAGCAAACACCAAGTTCTAGAGCTCTGTCTCTGGCATTGGGAGCTTGAGATGAATTATCTAGGCACCAGAGTAGTTAAATAACCCATCCTTTCAGTTTTACTGCCTGAAATACACATACTCTATGTCTTAGACTAGTTCCAGGTCACTAAATTCCTACAACTTTACTTAGAGGAGATCCCATGATCTTGACTTCCCTGACATCTTGGTACATCTTTGGGACTCTATTGCAACTTAGGCTTCACATTCATAGCTGCATGAAGAGGCCCATCAGAGACTTATTTTGGGGAATTTGACCCTACCACATATTTTCTGACCTCAGAAACATTATAGAATCATGGTGCAAAACTTCATGATCCCCTTATTGATAACCCTTTTCTGACTACAAAACTGATGCTATGTGTTCAATATTCCTGAGTTTTGTTGTATGCTTTGTATAGAACTTGGCTTCTTTAGACCACTGTTGCATTGGCTTTTATGTATTGACTCAGGAAAGACATTTAATATATAGTTTTGAGCAAACAAGTTCATTGACATTCTTAGTTTTGAATTTATCTTTTCAAATAAAGTTTCATTTTCACAAGATGTAGCCTTTGATGAATAAACTTAAGCCTTTGGGATACTGCTACTATTTTTTCATGCAGAGCACAAGTTTCCAATCTCTTTTAAAATTACAAATATATAATCATTGACACATTCCTTGCCTTGTCCTTAACTTTAAGCTTGTTCATACACTTTTTCTTATAAAACTTCACCTTTTTCCTATTTTTGTAGTTAATATTTTGCTCCTTCTGGATGAGCACTATGAGCTGTAACTGTAAATAAGACAATAAGAAACAGATAAGGGAATAAACAATTTAGTTACCATGTATCTTTTCAGATGTGAGAAATCTTGAAGAAGATTCTGCAAGAATCAGAGACCCTCATAAATTTGCAAGATTGAGTAGTTATAGAGGAGACATGCAGAATAGCAAAGGAGGTTGAAGCTCCATTTTTTTACCTGAATATGACAATTTCTATTAGTTACCAGCAAGTAGTCAGTTCAATAACAGGTGATAGATAAACCTCTTTCGTGCACAGTCATTACTGGGAGTCCATAATGCAGAGAAGGCAGAAATCTAGAGAAAAATATGTTTTTTGAGGTATGGGGACCAAGGTATTTTAGTTATGAGAAGTGATGGTTTGAACTAGAACGGTCCCGAATATTTGGTCTTCAAGTGGTGGAAATGTTTGGGAAAGACTAGGANAGGGCTAAGTCAGAAGTTTTAATACCAGGAGTATGAATATTGTTGTGACAGGCCTGAACATGCTTTAGAGGAATGTGGAAGACTTTGGAATTATGGACTATTAAAGCAGTTTAAGGTTGTAAGTAGAGTTTAAGGAGCTGTCCTAATATATTCTTTGAAGATAAGAATGTTGAGAGGAATATGAACCTATAGAGGGTCAACACAAGAGAGTTCAGAAGGGGACAATATTAGCAACTGGGCTATAGATCTTACTTGTGATATTTTGATGAAGACTGTGCCTGCTTTTAGTCCCTTTCCTAAGAATCTGCAAGAGGGTAAGGTAAAGAGTCTCAGACAAATTTCATTGACAGATGATCTTTCAAGATAGTTTAATTTTAACTCCAATCCTTGAATAATTCACTCTTATGCTAGTCTACAATGGAAAAATTCAAACAGGGCAGAAAGAAATACAAATATACACTTTGAGGAGAAAAAGAACAGCAGAAAATTTAATTTTGAAACGAAGGTTTAGGCTGAAATACATAAGCGACCTATGTGAAATGGAATAAAACTAGTGTTGCCCTTGAGGCAAGACCCCACAGAGTTAGTGAAAGAAAAATGGTCAATGGATTCCCTCCATGGAAAAGCAACCATAAAGAAAATCTTATGTAAGTATAATTCAGGATGAAAGTCACAGTCCATCCATCCCAAGTATGCAACCAAATTTGGCAGCAGCAACAATGTGACTCTGGCTTTAGAGGTATAAAAGATATTGGTATAAAGAGGTTGTGGAATCTTCCTCTACAATTAAGGAAAGATGCAAAGGCCAGTCATGTTTCTTTATGGAATCTCTGAGAGGATATTGAATGAGGCTGTGAAAATGAAGGCTGAATTGTGTGGACACTCCAAGAAGTTGGA
>LZPO01098268.1:18044-29102 GCA_001675575.1 Neotoma lepida
CATGGTCTCAATAAGCCATTGTCAAAATATTGAAAACTGAAAAATAGAACAACTACAAATGAAAGAGTAGAATATTTGTGGATAAGTAGAGTTAAGTGATGGAGAGCATCCTTTAGTATAAAATTAACTGTTGTGGAGAAAATATTTCCATGACCAAATCAAATTTAGAAACTAAAATCACCATTTTGATGAAAGATTTTAGAAGTCATTATTCATTACATGCTGAACATACAGCATTATTTCACATTAGGTAGTAAAAGGGCCAGAAATAAGTCATTTCTATCACTTAATGCAAATCAACTAATACAGAAGAGAAAATAATTCAGGATGGCTTATAAAGCAAAAGTGGGATTTTGAACTTCATGCAAAATACCCTCATATATTACAAATGGATAAAATGTGATGAAATTATATGAGATAATTTAAATAATACTTAAACAGACATTGAAAACTTCAGATCCCAAAATAGAGTTAACATTAAAAAGACAATGTGATTGGTAGTTTGAATATAATTGCTCCCATAAACTCATAGTGAGTGGCACTATTAGGAGGTGTGGTTTTGTTGGAGTAGTATGGTCTTGTTGGAAGACATGTTTAGCTGTGAAAATGGGCTTTGAGGTCTCATTCCTGCTAAAGCCAGGCCCAGTGTTCAGTTTACTTCCTGTTGCCTGTGGGTCAAGATGTAGAATTCTCAGTTCCTTCTCCAGCATCATGTCTGCATGTGTAACATCATACCCCATATGATGATAATGGACTAAACTTGTGAACTCTAAGCCACCCCAATTAAATGTTTTCCTTTATAAGAGTTGCCATGGTCAAGATTTGCAGCAATAGAAACCCTAAGACAGTGAGGTAATTATTTTGATGATAATCACAGTTATAGCACAGACAAAGAAGAGTTGTGAAACAATATTTGATAAGTGTTTTGATAAGTGTTTGGAATAGTAGCACAGCGACCAGACTGCAGTTGCTAGTTTCACTATGGATTGGCTTGAACCAACAGAACTGACAACCAGAGACATGTCTCCTTTTTGACAATAGACTGTATCCTGAGATGAATGAATAGGAAGATATAATTATTGTCTGATCTCTTGAGTGCCATGCACAGCCTTGAAGTGCTATCTAATGTACATTGTCCCTGAGATTTGATGAATCATCTGACTCCTGGAGAAGCATCACAGCCTGGCTATTTACTCTGGCCAATATTGACTATTTCTCTCTCCATCAGTAAGTATTGATTCTGATAACCCTCACAAGCACTATTTCTATATCTAAGATAATGGAGTCAATATCAAATAAAGATGATGNGCAACAAATATCAACCAANAGGAAGTTGTTATTGATGTATCTAATTATATACTCTGATAATAAAAAGTATACAGGCATTTTGTATGCTTGTTGAATGGTCNGTTATTTAAAACTCAGTATTGGCAAAGACTGAGAAATTAAATATTTAAAAACTTAAAATAAACATAGTTGCAGGAAAGTCAATGGCCAGAGGAAGAGATCTCATAAAATATATCTCACTGCTATTATATGCAAATCTTTATATTTTCCACTATGTTGAGAAACGGGAAAACAAACTGATAGCATGAAAGACAAAAGATTTTTGGGAAATGGCCCTTTGTATATAAAATATTGTTGAGTTTTATAATAACAAGAACCAAAAAAAAGAGCATACATAAGAACTGCACAGAGGGATGAAATTTCCTCATTTTGTATAGCAAAACCTAAAGGACTGTCAGCTGTATTGTAGAGAATAGAATTGTGTTGTTATGAGGAGATCTTAAAGTGTGACCCTGCAGAGTAGAAGTTGATCTGCATTTACAAACACAAGAAAATTTAATATAGTGTGTTATACCATTATTGATAATAGAAAAGATAAAAAACCCTAAATCCATCGTCACAAAAGATAAATAGAGGTATAATCTATAATGATTTTATATAGAGGAATGGTAACTATGNTAAAATTAAGCTCTTGATTGTGGATTAATCTCTAAGATATTTACTTTTAGTTACTTTTACAAAACAGGAGGTAGAAGTACACATAACTTGTTATAATTAAGAAAGAAAAATCAGTACAAAAATATTTCTTGCAAAAGCTAATAAAGCATATAAGACTGAAGACTCTTTATTCTGTGTGAAGCCAGAAAGAAATATCATCCGGAGTGAGGTTAATCCAGATTCAGAAATACAAAAATGGTGTGTACTCACTCATAAGTAGATACTAGATATAAAGCACAGGATAAGCAGACTATAACCCAAAGCTCCAGAGAAGCTAGAAAATAAGGNGGACCCTAAGGGGGACATACAGATCCTCTTGTGAAGGAGAAACAGAGGAGATCTCCATGAGTAAACTGGGGATGGGGGGANATAGAGAAGAGGGGATGAGGGATGAGAACCTGAGGGAATGGGATGGTCGAGCTAGGGGAGGGATGGAGTGAAAGAGCAATGAACAAGATATCTTGATAGAGGGAGACATTNTGGGGTAAGAGAGAAACCTGATGCTAGGGACATTCCCAGGAGTCCACAAGGATGACCGCAGATTAGACTACTAGCAATAGTGGTGAGGGTACCTGAACTGGCCTACCCTGGTAAGCAGATTGATGAATACCTTAACTGTCATCATAGAGCCTTCATCAAGTATCTGATGGCAGCAGATGCAGAAATTCACAACCAAGCACCAGGCCAAGCTCCAGGAGTTCAGCTGAAGAGAGGGAAGAGGCATTAGTTGAACAAGGGAGGGTCAAAATCATGATGGAGAAATCTACAGAGACAACTGAACCAAGCTCATAGGAACTCACAAACATTAGACCGACAGCTGTGGAACCTGCATAGGACCAGACTAGGCCCTCTGCATGCGGGAGAGAGATGTGTAGCTGGGTCTGTTTGNGGGGCCCCTGGAAGTGTGATCAGGATCTATCACCGGTGCATGAGCTGGCTTTCTGGATCCCATTACCTATGGTTGGACACTTTGCTCACCCTTGATGCAGCAGGGAGGGTTGAGGTCCTGCCTCAACTGAATGTACCAGGCTTAGCTGTCCTCTCATGGGAGAACTTATGCTTTTGGAGAAAAGGATGTGGGGTGGGTACCGGGGAAGTGGGGGAAGGGGAGAGGGAGGGGGAATGAAAGGGAGATCTGTGATTGGTATGTAAAATGAATGAAAAAAATTAAAAAAAAATAAAAATAAAAAATAAAGTGAAGAAAAAGAAACAAAAAATAATATGGAATGACATAGAAAAGGATTGTGACATAAGCTTGCAAAATAATAGTCTATATTTGATAGATGTGGTGCACACCTGAAATCTCAGCACTTGTGAGATAGGCAGGAGCATTAGTGGATCAAGGACAGTCTGATGCCAGTCTGGCTACATGAGGCAGTATACCACTGCTGTGAGGACCAGCATCCAGCAGCACAGCGTTTATTGGGGATCCATGGAGTCAGTGAACAAAGACTTTTAATCTGAGGGAGGGGTAAGGGAAAAGACACACACATTCTCTTGATGGTTTCCTGCTGACTTTTTCTTTCTCCTTATTTATTCTTCCTCTACATCTTTCCTGATGTTTTCCTTTTCTCATTTTTGATGTTTTCCTTCTAATTCATTTTAATTTTTCTCTTACAGCTTATATAAAATCAGGCAACATAAATTTACAATGTGGTTACATTCTATATTTCAAGTGAATAATTACAATGAGTACAAGTAAAAAACAGCATGTGTTCCGTACCCCTTACATTATTAAACATTTTACAAATTACAGGTGAAAAACAAGTAGTTCCAAGAACCCACATACATTCATGTCCAGCAAATGTTATAGATTAACAAAATGTGAGCAAGCAAGGTATTTTTCTCAGCCAGTTCTTTTGCTGGCAGGCTGCATTTTGCGGTTAAAAAGAAAAGAACCAATCATTTTATTATTTNTCTTGAAAGGTAATCTCATAAGAAATCTTAGAAAAATCACAAAGTTAAACTTTTATATAAAAAAATCAGTCAGTTCTATTTTAAATCCTCAGGGTGCATACCCACTCATCAATTTTTTATATAAAGAATTGAGGGCAGAAATGGGTACAAGGAATTAATCATCATCCCATCCTAGCAAGAAAGGCATGCTAGCTAATAATAATTGGGCTGCTTTTTTTTTGTTCCCTGACCATAATGAATCTTTTACTCACCCATTTGCCTTTCTAAAGCTTTAGATTGTCTTCTTGGGTTTTTCACCTCAAAGTTATTTGACAAAAACATCTTAGTCTAAACTTAAGTTATCAGGAGTATTTCTCAACCTATTTCTTTCTTACTTCCTTCACGGTTTCATTTCTCTCCAATAAAATTATGACCATTTTATATATAGTTAGCCATCTATTTATCACATATCTTCAGCTGTGATACACTCCAAAACCTGTGGACATCTCCCAACATTAAGATTAGAAGAATTTAAACTAGATGGGCTACTGAGTCTCAGTTGTTTTTCTTAGTCATTAATGTAAGCCACAGTCTATATGGTTTCTCAATAGAAAGTTATGTATTCTAGCTGTGTGACACTTCCTTGTTTTATTTTTTATCCTCTGCAGCCTCTGATTTATCAGATGCAAGGGCAACATTTTATCCTACCTTTACCTATGTCATTTTTTCGCACTAAACAGACCTCTATCATAATTCCTTACTATATTCATTAAAAATCCTCAATCATCAAAATCATATTTAAACTAATACTGTTATTGTATAAAATCATTGCTTCAGTTAAACAGTACAGCTTAGGAGGAAATCATCTTCACAATAATCCACAGGTAAAAATTTCCAGTAGAACAGGATATTTCCAAGAGATGATCATATTGCATTAAGGGCAATGGGGATCTCTCCATACCTATTCACACCATACCAGATACCAGAGAAAAATGGCAGCGGCAAACATACAATGATACAGCAGTAGAAAGAAACACTCTTAGGCAGAGAATCTCNGGACCTNGACTACCTGAGATCACCCATCAGGGTTGTGTTTCCTGGTNGGCCAATCCCTTGAAATCAATTGCCATCTGCTGCTCCTCTGACATAGCCATCAGCAGCATTATTTCAAACATGCGAAGGAAATAAAGAAAAAAAAAAGGTGTAATCTTGCTCATAGAGGGCCCCCTGGCTCCCATCGATTAGGCTCCTGGAGCTCCTCCTGGTGCCCAGCCATGGATCTCTGCATCTGTCTCCATCTGTCCCTGGATGAGGGCTCCATGGTGGCAGTTAGGGTATTCATCCATGTAATCACCAGAGTAGGCCAGGTCAGGCACCCTTTCAATTATTTCCAGTGATCTAAGGTGAGTTCATCCCTGTGGACTCTCGGGAACTTCCCTAGCACTGTTTTTCCCTATTCCCATGATTTCCCCATTTATCATGTTATCTCCTTCCTTGCTCTCTCACTCTTTCCCTGTTCCAGCTCGAACCTCCCGCTCCTTTACGCTCCCATCCTCCATCCCTTGCCCCCCATTTCCTCCCCCTCACTCCTACTCAGCCGATATAGATCTCATCCATTTTTCCCTCGCTGGGAGATCCATGCATCCCTCCTAGGTTCCTCCCTGTAACTGTGGGTTGCAGTCTGGTTATCTTTTGCTTTACATCTAGTATCTACTTATGAGTGAGTACATACCATGTTTGACCTCTGGTCTAGGTTACCTCACTCAGCATGATATTTTCTAGTTCTATTCATTTGCCTGACACGAGATCATGATGGGAGGGTGTACAGAGACGGCCAGCCAAACTAAGGGAGACGCATGAACTATAGACCCATAGCTGAGAAGCTCCCATGAGCCCTCATCCAGAGACATTCACAGCCAGGCACCAGGCAGAGCTGCAGGAGTCCAACTGATGAGAGAGAGGAGAGATTCTATGAACAAGGGACATTGAGATCATGAAGCCAACCAGGCTGGTGGAAATGCATGAACTGTGGACCAAAAACTGTAGAGCCCTCCATGGTGCTGAACTGGGCCCTCTGGAAGCTTGAGACAGTTGTTTGGCTTAAACTGTTTGAATGCCCCCAGGCAGTGGGATCGGGATCCATCCCTGGTGCAGGGGCTGACTTTTTGGAGGCCAGTGCCTATGGTGGGACACCTGGAGCAGTCTTGGCGCAGGGAGGAGGGTCTTGTCCTGCCTAGGCTGAGAGTGCCAGGCTCTGGAGACTCTCCATGGGAGACCTTGTCTTGGAGGAGGTGGGAATCGGGGGTGGGTTGAGGGGGGGAGCTGGCGGGGCGGGAGGAAGGAGGAGAGGGGGCTGTCTCTTATACACATCTAGATGTGTATAAGAGACAGGTACCGCTCTTGGTTGTATAACCAAAGTACACTCCATTCTACCCCATGAACACTCGTTCAAACATATTTATTGTAGATTTATTTACAATTTCTCAAAACTGTAAACAATGCCAATATCTGTGACAGAATGGATGGATAAGCAAACAGGTGAGTATACCCATATATTGAGATACCACTTACTTATCATTAAAAAAGAAGGAACTATTTATGCATGCAACTTAAATGGATCTCAAATGAATTATCTTAAGTAAAAATAGCCAGACTCAAGCGGCTTCAGACTATGGCCCTAATTGTATAACATTCTGAAAAAACAAAAGCTATAAAGATAGAGGCCAAATCAGTCAGTGACATTGCTTTTGGGTTGGGGAGGATAGTTTGACTACAAAGATGATACTAGTAGGTATTTGCGAAACTGATATAATTGTTATATATCTTGATTACAATGGTGTTAGACAGCATTATTCATTTGTCAATAAAGAACTATATACTAAACATAAAAAAGTAGATGCAATCTATGCTATGATCCATTATATACATTTATGACACATAAATATCATGGTGACTGCCTAAGATCACAGAGATGGGATGATGGGGAAACCTACAGCAATAACCAAACCAAACTAAGGGGAACTCATGAAACTTAGACCAACACCTGTGGAGCCTCCACGGGACTGGACTAGGACCTCTGCATAAGTGAGAGAGTTGTGTAGCTTGATCTGCTTAAGGGGTCCCCTGGCAGTAGGATCAGGATCCATCCCTGATGNATGAGCTGGGTTTTTGGTGCCCACTACCTATTGTGGGACACCTTGCATAGCCTTGAGGCAGGAGGAGGGGCTTGGACCTACTTCTACTGAAGGTACCAGGCTCTGCTGACTCCCCATGGGAGGCCTTTTCTTGTAGGAGGGAATAAGGAGTGATTTGGGGGGGGGTTAAGGTTGGAGGAGTAGGAGAAGGGAAGAAGGGAATCTGTGATTGTTATATAAAATGAATAAAAATAATCTTTAAAGAAAAAGGAAAAAGTGTTACTGTTTTGGGGACATAGACAGTAACTTAGTGTTCTGTCAGAAATCCTTTTATTCTTAAATATCCTGCTTGCAGGATTCTGGAAATCTGAAGACAGATCACACTGAAAAGAAAAAGAAATAAAAGCCAAGATATTTGTTCTTGAATCATTTACAAAATGCCACCCTCTACTGCTTCTTTCAGATTTTACTGTCACCTCTGACCATTATTGAAATGACTCCATAGGTAACTGCAGTTTCTTCTGCAGCATGGTGGATCCTCATGCAACATTGCAGCTGCTGAGCAGTGTATCCGAGTTTCAGTTGCTTCCAGGCCTGTATAATTCTGAATGGTGTGTGAAAACATTGGCCAGAATTGACCCTGAAAAAATGAGATTTTAAGGACTAAACTGTATGTACAGTTGAGTCTTCTTGGAAGTCCATCAGTATTCTCTTCTACAGTCTCTCCCATTGGAGATAGTGATATTTCACAATGGTCACAGACATCAAGTCTGGTGTAAATAGTTGAAAAGCACTTACCTAGCATGTACACAGTTTGAAGTTTTATTGTCAACACCACAAATNAAATAAAAAGCTAAAAAAACCTATAACTTGAACCGTATATCTTAGCTTTCTACTAGACACACAAAAGAAAATTAAACGAGTAAGATTAATTTTAACAAAATGTGAACTAAACATTTTGTGTTTCTTAAAAATAAAAAAATCAAAACAAAAACACACAGACCAAAAACCTAACATCCTTTCTTAGATACCCTCATCACATGGTTTTATGAGAAAATAAATTGCTGTAGCAGAAATAATCTCAAATCCTAGAAGATATATAACACACTTAAAGTCAATTTTATCCCATGAACAGAATACTAATGGCTATAAATCTGAAAATGACAAAAAAATGTGTAAATATGAAATTAAAAGTTATCAAGTTAATTATTCATAGAAAAAATAAATGAAGTGAAGAAAAAAAGCAGTGTGAAAGAAAGGGGAAATTAATTGATAAGAATATTATGAGTAGAAGAGAAAAATAAGTTAGGGAAAAAATTAAAAGAAAAGCTAGAAAAGCAAAAATGTTCATAATAAAATAGTTCAAATACAAAATAGATAAATGNAATAATAAAAACAAAAATTAGTATGAATATTTGGAAAGTTAGCTTAAGCCAATTAATTACTAAATGAAAAAGAAAGAACAGGAAATACTATAATGGAATTACTGAAAATAAAAAGAAATACCCAAAAGTGATGAGAAAGAAAAATGGAAAAGATGAGCAAAATTCTATGAATGTATTAACAGAATAGCATATAGAAAACATAAATAATTCTAAAGAATAGTATGAAGTTAAAATTGTGTTCAAGGGATGAGATCAGTCTTTGCCCTACTCCACTCCATTTTCTGTAAAACAATGAATTTTCAAGCAGTGCATTGTCCTAGGAGAATATTTTACAAGGAGATTTGATTCCAGTTTGAGGGTGAAAGATGCCTATAGGCTCTGTATGCACCCAGAAACTGTACTATCTGCAGGAATCATCCACCCAGCATAAACTGATAACTGAAGACATTATTCCTGAAAGTAGAAACTGAG
Source organism: Neotoma lepida (assembly GCA_001675575.1). Taxonomy (NCBI): domain Eukaryota; kingdom Metazoa; phylum Chordata; class Mammalia; order Rodentia; family Cricetidae; genus Neotoma; species Neotoma lepida. Next base: position 26,935 of record LZPO01098268.1, read on the forward strand.
CCACCTATAAATTATTGGAGTAAATTGAGATTGTAGGAGCACATGGATGTATTCAAATCATATCAGAGATAACAGACCCAAGAAATTTTCAAACACAGCAGACAAAATAAATGGTGTAACTGTCTTACCTACGTCTCATAAGTGATGGACACTATATTCTTTGATGGCATGGCCACCAGCAACATATCATCTGAATTGTCTATATTTTGAGAACAGNGAATCCCCCAACTACTCATGGAAGTTGAGCTTGTCAGGGTCACCTGCGGTTCACTTGGCTTATTTGATTGCCTGTCCTTCCACTTGTTCACCTATCTTATACACATCTAGATGTGTATAAGAACAGGGAATCCCCCAACTACTCATGGAAGTTGAGCTTGTCAGGGTCACCTGCGGTTCACTTGGCTTATTTGATTGCCTGTCCTTCCACTTGTTCACCTATCTAGATTTGGACCTGACTGTGCTGTTTCCCACTCTGGACCATGTTTGCTTTGGCCTGTTCCCTTGCAGCTGGATTTTGTTGCTTTGTGTCAAGTCCTTACTTCAGAAGATCTCTCCTGGAACTGATCTGCTCAGTTTTTATGAATACACAACCCACTTCTGAAATCATTTGAATTAGGCTGCAGGTTCTTCAACTTGTGGTCATTCTTTAAACCATATATAGAGATGTATAGAGTAATTAGTAGATAGAAGATAGATAGATAGATAGATAGATAGATAGATAGATAGATAGATGATAGGGATATATATATAGATATGCAGACATATCACTTCATGTTATGAGAATTCATATTTGTAATTAAGAAAAAATAAGCCACATTTACTACTAAGACAAGGTGAATTATATGACAAATTATTGTCATTGAAATCACATAACCATTTGAGTTTACTGTTATTCAGTAAATTCTGACTAATAGTTGTGGAGAGACATAAATATGCTTACCTTGTATTTCTGGCATTTCACAATCAGAACACTTATGTACTACAGTGGCCAACACACAATGATGATGAGATTGAAATTGTCACAATTTNAAACAGCCACTGAGCTCATGGGTTACTTGCCATATGTTCTCTTGGGGCACTCCCTAACTCACTCAAGTATCATGTAACAGTAACACCATTTATCTTAAAGTATCCTGTGGATGAGTCAGTGTGGGCTTTCTGGCTTTTANCTGAGTTTCTTCACATTTTGGCAGTTATGTTGATATTGGATAATTCAGGCAGGAATTTGTTGGACTTAATTTGGGAACTCACTCCCCATGTCATTTATTCCCTAGCAGACTAGTCTGGGTATACTCTGAAGATTATGATAATATTACAAGAGTGGACTAGGCTATGTGTGCTAGTGTGCTATTATCATTATTTTAATATTTTAAAAATATTTTTATGTGGAAGTGTCTTAATTAGGGTTTCTATTGCTGTGATAAAACATCAATGATTAATTTCAGCTTGCAGTTNCACATAACAGTCCATCACTGAGGAAAGTCAGGGAAAGAACTCAAACAGGGTAGGAATCTGGAGGCAGAAGTTGAGGCTTAATGACTTGATCACATGGGCTTGCTCAGCCTGCTTTCTCAAAGCACCCAGGACAACCAGGCCATGGGTAGGGTGTCATAGCTCAGGGAGCTGAACCCTCTCACATCCATCACTAATTAAGAAGATATATCATAGACTTGCCCACAGGCCAATCTTCTGGGAGCATTTTCTCCTCGCAGTGCACTTTTCCCTAATGACTCTAGTCTGTGTTGTTAATATAAAAACTCACCAGCACAGTCAGTCAAGTTGGTATCTTATTGACCATTGCAGGTGTATAATTAATTTTGATTGTCAAGTTGACTTGATTAAGAAGTGTCTATAAAATTGGTAAACCATATTTCTGGATGTGTCTTTGAGTTTGTTTTCATAAATAACTGTCAGGTAGGTTATCAATTAGAGGGGAAGAGTCACCTTGAATATTGACTGCACCATTCAATAGACTGAGAGTGCACGGACAGAACAAAAAGGGAGACCATGCAGGTGTAAACGTTAGATTCTTCTCTAGCAAGTGATGCAGCTTCAGTATGAAACGTTCACCATGTGCTTTTGTGATGAATTCATTGTTCTCTGATCATGGTGCTGTGGCTTGCCCTGAACTACAGTTTACAAAACATTACCTATGAACTCATTAAATT
>LZPO01098269.1:6560-21578 GCA_001675575.1 Neotoma lepida
GGCTTTGATTTAGTAACTGAGATTCATGATCCAAGTTGATCTTTACAAGTGTTGCTGTGTCTGGGATAGTTAGACCAACATTTCTTAAATTGCACATCATGGACACTAGCCCCAGTGAGATATTAGAATTGAAAATCTATGAGTCTTTTACTCTCTTGCTTGTTGTTCATGCTCATGCTCTCTCTTGTGTTCTTCCAGGTAAAGGCTATGTTAAGCAAACTATAATTAAAGGCATCTTGCACTTCTTAGAACTTTTAATATGGTTACACACATCCTAAAACTCCAGCAGTAAGACAAAGCATGGGATGGGATTTTCCTTAAAGATGCTAATGGCTGCCCTCTGTCCCTTTGCTGTAGTACCACATTGTTTCTGCTGGTCCCTTAATCTCTTTGAGTTTCAGCCCAGAGAAGCTAAGCTGTTNNGTTCTTTTCTTGTCATCCATGCAGCTATCTTTATTAAATTTTCTCCTTTTCTGACCTTTCCTTGACAGCACCTTCTTCTTAGGTTGTGGAAATGGAGATTCCTCTCAGCATTTCTTATANCTTGTGTCCTCCCCTCATGATCCCTCTACTGATCTGACTGTTTAATTTCCCCTAACTTTCCATTTTATGTATAGCACATGGCATAGATGCTATATTCTTCCAAATTTTAAAAGAGATTCAATTGGAAACACAACATATTAATCAAAGGAGTGTCTTTATTCAGGAGTTTCCTGTAGGCAACAACTAACTGTTTGAAATCATTGTTAAGCAAAGGTAAATAGAANCTGTCAGAGATCCCTAAGATGAAGGATTTTGCTTTGAGTTTTTAAGAAATTCTATGAGATAATCAAAAAGATCATGAGCCATCGTAACTATTTCCAACTTACAGTAGATGGATTTTATTTCTATCATAATGTTACCCAACTTCACAAAATAGTCTATAAATAATCCCTTCACATGAAATTCTGTGCACTTTGCCTTATTTCTATGATAAAATGATAATAAACTCAAAGTTCCATTAATCCTTTAGTTAAAGCATTGTGTNTATTTCAGCGGTGGCAACAGTTCCCAGGAGATGTTTGACAGATGTGGGGTTGGGTGGGGAGGCTAATAATGACTCTTGCCTTTGTGTTACTGTACCAGTGGATGTGGGCAGAGTATTTAGGTTGTAGGCACAGGTATTTACCACTGGCTCTGAAGCACTGAGAGAAGGAGGAAAGGCCACATGGAGTCTAGGAAAAGCTTTACTTTCCTCTAAAGGTGGCGTGATAGAGTGCTTTCCTGAGTCATTCCCTAGCTACATCCAAGCCACACAGCAGGACAAGAAAAAAAATCAGCAAGCTGAGGAGTGTTTGGCATCTATATTTTTATTGTCTACAATAAACTTACCTTACCTTCAAGGAAGGCACCATTTTAGCATGAACATTTGGAAAAGAATATTCCAAGCCCATGGTACTCATCAACACTATCCTAGTATCTGACAAAAGAGACTTCAAACTAAAACAGTTTTAAGTTCCTACATTAAAAAAATAAAGAGAGCCTAGCAATAATGGCACATGCCTTTAATCTCAGCACTTGGGAGGCAGAGGCAGGTTTGAGGGTAGTCTGGTCTGAAAAGCAAGTTCCAGAACAGCCAGAGCTGTTGTACAGAGGTCTTGCCTTGAAAATGAACAAACAAACAAACAGAACAAAACAAAAATCAAAGAATCAAAAGAGAGCAAAGATAAATAACTTAATGGTGCACCTCAAGAATTTGGACCAATGAAAACAAACCACACCCAAATCCAGTAAGCATAAGAAATAATAAAACCCAGGGCAGAAATTCATGAAATAGAAAAAAACTATGTAAAAAGAATCAATGAATCTAAGAGCTCATTCTTNGAAAAGATAAATAACATTGACAGACCCCTGGCCTAATTAGCCAAATGAAGGAAAGAGACCCAAATTAACAGAATCAGAGAAGAAAAGGGAAATATTTCATAAATAAAAAAGAAATTCAGAACATTATAAAGGTATAGTTTAAAAATTCATTTTCCATTGAGTTAGAAACCTTATCAGGGATCCTATAAGGNACTGACCTAGGTACTCTGCATATTCGTTTCATCTCAGCAAAAGCCTGAATTTCTTGATCTATACAATAGTGAACCTCACTGGCATACTCTAATCTCCCCTCCTTTTCTTTAAATCTAGCTAAGCTACCTTGTGTCTATGTAGAACACCACACCTCTCAATACATCTCTCCTAGGCTCTCCAGGTTCGTTTGTGAATCTTCCTCTTCATCATCATGGACATATAAGCTATGAACAGCCATGTTGACACTTATCTCAAAGGGGCCCCTTCATCTGTTCCCTACTTCCAAATTCCACAGCCACCAAGTAGAGGTCATTCTCTCAGTTCATGGCCTTCAGGCTACTGTCCAGTCCATATCAAAGCATGACTTCAGTACCTTCCTGAGAGGTAAACCTGACCATGTTACTCCTCCACTTAAAATGAAACTACTTCAGCCTAGCCTGTCTCAATTCAATCATACCTCAGCATTCATCCTCAGCCTCTGGTCACAGTAAACAGGCCACTCTAGCCAAACCTGTAGGGAACTCTCACTTTGCTCATATAGTCATGTCTGCCTAGCCCATTCTCCATGTTTTTCAATCATTCCCTCCACGCGAGCATCCTTACATATCAACTCATTCTTTCCCTATTTCACTCAAGAAGCCTGGATTTGTTTGCCTTTTAAGCTTTTAGTGCTTATCACATCGTATGTTCATAAGGATTCCAAGCTGATTCTTGTCCTCAAAAGACACCTTCCTGTTCTCAAAGCTATTCACAACCTNCAGGAATAGCGAGTCTTACCTTTTCCTAACTTCAGCATCCACCATTCATNCCTGCTGNCCTAACAACTTTGTTCATCTGGCATAAACTGCTTTTTCCTTCAACATCATGTTAATACTGATACTGCACCCATATGATTCATTATCTTGATGCCTTGGTTTTTAAAAATCAGTAATATTTTAAATATATAAACATACATATTTAAATATATCTATTTATAATATATTATATATTAATATATATATATAATTAAAGCTCCAGAAAAACCAGAAACATGTGCTTCTTAGAAAGTCTGAGCTACCCACTCCTGTTTGGCTCAGACACCCATTTCCAGGCACAAATAATATTCTCTACTATTTTACATATATCAACAGTCACTATGTGTCACAGTAAAGCATAACTCCCTAAATTTCCCTATCCATTGTTGATAGGACAGTCAATATAAGGAGACCCAAGGGTGCCCCAATGGTGAAGTTAAAATACCTACATATAACATGTCAAGAATTTAATGAAAAAGATGGATTTTTTTTAATTGTTGTAACGGAGTGAAAAGCTACCAACATGGTGGTGGTGGGAGTCTGGAAATTGAGCTAGTTGAACAGTAGATACAAACACAGAATTAAAAGTAAAAAGTGCTATGGCACCAGTGTAACAGCATCTTCTTTGAGTTGAGCCTACACAGTGCTAATAACTCTCAGGAAATACGCTTGTGGAGACTGCTCCTTTGTAGCTTTTATAAAATGTCTTTTGGTTCTTGACAATGATGCAACTATACCTGGTGAAAATCTTAGTATGCTTTACAAAACTTGGAAATGTGTGCAAAGAATATTTGTAGTTATTCAGTGCTTAGGCAACAGGATTTCAAAAGGAAAGTTGTCTGAGACAGCACATGCATGAAATGAGAAAGCAGTGTCTGACGGGAAAGCTGATCAGAGGTTTTCTCTAGACTCCGGGCTGTTTCTTTCTGGTCAGTGGCTGGGATCTACTTTTTGTGTAAGTAGTGTTTGTGAACTCTTGACATTGTACTGTGTGCCAACAAACATTGTACACTCTGTCCAAATGCTTACTTTAAACTTCAAAAAAGTGAGACTAAAATTTAGAGTCTTTATTATTTGTTTTGTTTGGAAATACATAGNAGAGTTTATCAAAGTCAATAAAATGGGAAAACATTTAGTTGAATAAAGCCAAGAAAAAACATAGTTACAGTTTGGATAGGAGCTCCAAAGGCTCATGGGTTCAAGACATGGTCCCCAGTTGGCAGTGGTGACAGGTGACTGGGTTACACCGGCATTAATGTCACCAGTGGAGGAACCCATGGGTTACACCGGCATTAATGTCACCAGTGGAGGAACCCATGGGTGAGTTCATAGTTGAACAAGCCATGGTAGGGGACCTAGGGTATACTTGTGGAGATGAGTCCTCAGCTCCTTCTCTGCCTCCCTCTGGCTGCCATGACAGGAACACCTTTTGTTTTGCTGTGTTCTTCCATGATGTTGCTGCTTTGCCTCAAGCTTAAAGCAGCAGACTCAACTAACCGTAGACTGGAACCTGTGAGACCAGGAGTGACACTGTGTCCTACCATTCTTACACTATTTATCTCCCTATTCTGTCACAGTGATGGACAGACAGGAAGGAGCACAGTAGGTAAGGGAAAAGCTTCTACAGGCAGCCTTACATTGCTGCTTGTCCTTGCCTTGCTTTCTCATTTTTTCAGAAACGATCATGGCTCCCTCAGCTTCCAGGAGGCTTAAATAAGTTACAAGTCAATAAATCTGAAGGCTTGAAATCATCGCGGAGATATGTGACTTGGCATGGTTGGCTCAATTTGTATTTATTGGCACTTACCCACTAGTATTATTCTCAGTGATAACTTATACTGAGGTAAAGAACTAAGTTCACTGAATTGGAAATTATTATTTTCTGTAGAGCAACCAAAACAGTATGTTTATTCCCCTGGCAGCAATTTACAGAGATTGTTCTATGGTATGATGATTCTGTCTCCAATAATCAGTGAAACAATGTAATGTGCACTGTGGTCAACATTGCNACTTTCAAATGCAGAGAACTAGGATGCTTTTTGCTCAGATATTGGCATCTTTAACAAAATACATCACTTTCATTTCATGGCTACTCACATATAAAATAACTTTTTATTATGCATGTGTGTGTGTGTGTGTGTGTGTGTGTGTGTGTGTGTGTGTGTTCACAGGAGTCCTGTAGCACATATGTGGCGGAAGTGGAACAACAGCTTGCTGGAATCACTTCACATTTTTCCTTTTTGGGGAGTGGAGTGGGGTGGAGGAAAGACTTTATTTCATCTTACACTTTAAAGTCCATCAAGGGAAACTAGAGCAAAAGCTCAAGGAAGGAATCTGGAAGCAAGAACTGAATCCAGGATCTGGAACTGGCACCACCTGGCTTGCTCGAGTACCTTTCTCATACAGCCCAGGTCCACCTGCCTTGAGATAGCAATGTCTGCAGTGGAACCAGTCCTCCTACAGCAATTAACAACTAAGAAAGCACCCCACAGGCATGGAGACAGGCCAATCTAATGGAGGCAACTAAAATTCCCTCTTACCAACATAAGTCTAGGTTTGTGTCAAGTTTACAAAAGTAAACCAGCAATCCATTCTCTGAATATAATTCACATTGTAAGCAATATCCTTCAAAAAATGATTGCTAANCTTTTGCTGTAAATAGTCACTTTTCCAACACATTGGTTCTAGGAATCCAACTCAAATCATCAGTGTCTTCACCATCTGCCTATACCTGCTGACCCATCTCACCAGTCCGAAAATAACTTCTTAAACTTGTTTAAAATTAGCTTAAGCTTCTTTATTAATGTTCACTGTGAAAATAAGTATCTTGGCTATTATTTAAATTGTACTACTACAAATTATAATACTTGTTTAGACTTTTATAGCTTGCAATGTAGTTTATAGTTATTCTCTCTCTCTCTCTCTCTCTATATATATATATATATATATATCTGTTAGAAAAGATCTCTAGTGCAAGCTAGCCTCTGACCCAAAGAGGCTAAGAATGACCTTGAAATTCTTCTTCTCCTGCCACCACCCCCAGAGTTCTAGGATTAGAGGCACTTGTGCCTGAGCTGGACTGTGAGCAGAGTAACACATCTGAACACAGGATAGGTGGCACATAACATTTTAAAGCACACGAGACATAAGCTTGCATATGGAAAAGGTACACATAACATAACACCAATGCAGTGAGAGGTGGGAACTGCTCAGAAAGAAAATGACACATTGCCTGTGGTGCACCCTGTAATGCCTTCAACTATATTTCCATGCTTTGTACACCTCCCTACAATTTAAATTATTTGAGACGTCTTTCTTGTGAATACCCTTGCTTTTAAATATTANCCAGTGGTCAAATGCTGACACACTTGCCACTATCAAGTATATTCTTTCTAATTATTCTACAAGACAAAACTACATTTTCTAAGATTAAAATATTAACATTTACTTGGCAATTTGTCATTAATAAACCCTGTGAATTGATTCAAAGTCTAAAGTAAGGGCACTTTGGGGATTTGCATTGCTTTCATTGTTTTTCTTTAAAAAGTTTATCTTCAAATGTCCGCCCTAGATTTTGACATAACTACAGCTATGGCACTTTAATTTTCTCATGTAATGTTAAATACATTTCTTTTAGAATAGGTATGGTTTTTATGATGAACGGAAATGAGATAGAATATAGTCTTACCCTGGTGTGCGTACGAATGTGCATCTTCAGTCCATCATTTTTACTGAATCCTTTTTCACAGTAAGGGCATTGATAGGGACGCTCACCTACAAATAAAGGAAGCCTCTACGTCAGAGACAGGTTAAAGCAGCAGTGCATCCTCAGTGCCACTGCTCCTCACAGGGGCTCACTGGCATGAGGTGGTACAGGCACAGCTGGACAGCTGGGCAGGCAGAAGTACTGTAATACAGGAAGCATACACTGGGGCCTGGGGCAATCCCTTCAGTACAGCCTGGCTAACACCCAGAAACAAGCAAGCAGTCCACAGGTTTGCTGCATGACCTTCTAATACATGAATCCAATTAAATGTACTAATTTTAAGATCTTGTAAAAAATATATCAGTGTGTTCTGTGACCATGATCCTCATTATGGAGGTCTTTAACTTGTTTTTTTTTAAAATTACTTTGCATATAAAGGTTTCATATGAATAAATATGGCTCATATCTATGCATGTCAGAATAATCCCATAAAGCTGGTGCATGATAAACAGAATCATTGGTATTTAAACTACACAACATCTGATCCACACTTTTCTATATAACCAAGTGGCTCTAAATTAAGGCTGTAATTTAGAAAATGGGAAAGATGTTTTCCAAGGCAAGCAAGACCACACATATACCCCCCCCAAAAAAACAAAACTTCTATTTAAAAATGACAAAATGTGACAAAATGTGACAAAATCTAATACATAAAAAGAATTCAAGGCTGTACTCACCAAAGCATAATTATTTACAATAATAAGTTAGGTCCAAATCCCAGTTTTCTTTATTCTTTCATTGAACAATAGACAAACATGACAAACATGACAAGATGCTAGAAACTTGCTACATTCCAAGATCAGTAAAATGAAGGGGAAAAAATGTCTTCAGCAAGTATAAATCTTCTGTCTTTCCTTGCCTCAGGGCCAGTGTCCTCTGTTCTTCAGAATTCAATCTGAGCATCTCATGAATTATTCCAGTTACCCNACCAGGGCAGAAGTGAGCTCTTTGTCCTTCAACCTCACCATTTTCCCAGAAGTGGCCTTACTTCACCTCTCCCTTACCTCTNTCCTCTCCCACCTCTTCACCTCTTCACTCAAGACCNACCTAACGTACACTGGGTCTGCCCACATGGAACTACCATGTGGTGGCAGCCTCAGCAGTGTGGCATTTTCCAGCTTCTCCCATTTTAAGGCCATTGTTTAAATCACAGCCTCAGAGTGACAAGCAGTCAGTTATGTTAAAAAAGTATGGATCAACTGTAGCTTAAATTCCAGTGGTTCCAATGGCACTATAAAATGGTTGCAACCATCCATAAGGGAAAGAAAATAGAAACAGCAGTGTCAACCAAAGCAGGAACAGGCATCTTTAATAAACTATCCAGATCTACCAGCTACTGTAAAAGAAATAAACTTCTGGCACTAGGCAGCACACCTGAAATGCTTGAAGTAATAATTATGACTGTAGGCCATGTGGTTTTTCATGGCAGAATAAAGGATTATAACTTCTAATTTTAATAAGATGATAATCATGTGCTTATATTACTTCCCATCTCTACTGAGCCTCAATCTCTATATAAGAAGCTAACATTTGTATACCTAATAAACAACTCGAATTCTGCATGTATCACTCTAAATTCGTGATTTTATCTTCTGTTCTNATGTGCTCCAAATACACTTTCCTGATTAGCTGTATAGATTTATTCAGATATCAAACAACAACAAAACCCCCATACATCCATTCTATACAGTGAATCCTAAATAAGATGTTATTCACTCTTGCTATAAAATTGAACAAAAGCATGTGCAGCTATGTGAAGTCATAGTTGTGTTCATTTAATTTATTTCAATAACTATTATCATATTCATTATATGTCTCATAATAGCATGGATAATTTAAACATACACAATAAAATTTATTGAAAAGGAGAAACTTGAGAACTGTCAAAGATATCTCCTTTTAACTCAGTTCTTCNTAGATCAGTCTCCAGTCACAATGATACCCTTGGATGCTCCTCAGGATGACTGGAATATGAAGATATTAACAGTAGTGCACCTATTAGAGTCTGCAGCAGGACCTGGGCTATAGCAGAACCTGCCATTTATTGAATTGTTAAGCATTTAACACAACCATCCCCAGATGTATCGGGACTGGAAAAAACAGCACACACTCATGCTAATGGTCTTATTCCTGCAGCATAAAAATTCANATGACTTCATCCTCTTCCTCATAAAATCCTACAAGTAATTTTAACAGTCTTTGGTGGTTTTAATTTTTGTTTTTGTTTTTAAGGCAGTGTCACTCTATAACTATAGAGGGCCTGGAACTTACAATATAGATCACTCTTGCCACAAATTCATAGGCAACCTTCATGTTTCTGCTTTGTACTAAGATTATAGGCATTANCATACCCAGCTAATATTTGGACTCTTAAAAGTACATCTATTTATTTTACTTTACTGATATTAAGGAATGCTGAGCTGTTTCTTTCCTCTTTAACTATTAATAACTGAATTCATCAGCAAATCAAATCTAGATTGCAGATAAACAACGACCATAAACAAAAAGTTTNAGAGTAAGACAGACGGCTTAGAGGTTAAGAGCACTTAACTCTTGCAGAGGACTTGGGTTTGATTCACAGCACCCACTTGGTGNTTCACAATCATCTGAAGCTCCGGTTACAAGGTATCTGAAGTCTACATATAAACTCCACAGCTCCCATGTGTATGCTGTGTATACACATGCACATAAAGGCAAAACACTCAGATACATAATTTTTTTAAAAAAAATTAAAAACTTTAAAACGATACACAGACAATACTTAATAATTTTTCTTGCAAACCATGGTGTACCTATTTCTCCTGAGTTGAAACATTTTCTCCTGGAGGGAGGAGGGAGGCTTATAAGACTCAGGAAGTAAACAAACCTTACAAGGCCCAGGAAGTCCCTGGGAATTACATGACTCTCAAGGCCTCTCCTCAGGGTTATATAAGCAGTAATGATTTCTGGGGAGAGACTGTCCTATCAGCCAGTCTGTCTGCATATGATGCAGCAAGCTCTTGGGATATAACTTTTGACTCATTCTCTAGGGTGGGGTTTTAGATGCAGCTGTCTTTGAATCATTCAGGTAAACCCCTTTTCACACTTCAAAAGTAAGTCCAGTACACTAAAAGATTCCTTAATCACTCATTCATTCATTAGATGGAATTGTTGCTTTGGGCTAATGCNAATCTCTATTTAGGGTAGAGAGACATTGATTCACATCTCTCCAGAAGAATTAACACAATTGGTGCTAAATTTTATTCATAATAGCCAGAAACTGGAAAAAAAACCTACTTGCCCCTCAATCAAAGAATGGATAAAGAAAATGTGGTACATTTGCACAATGGAGAATTTATCCAGCTGTTAAAAACAATGATATCATGAAATTTGCAGGCAAATGGATGGAACTAGAAAAATTCATCCTGAGTGAGGTAACGCAGACCCAGAAAGACAAACATAGTAATAACTCACTTATAAGTGGCTTATAGCTGTAATGAGAAGAGAAGTAACAAGAGAGAGTTAAGAAGGGATGCAAGGATCTCCATGGGNAGGCAAAATGGAATAGATTTCTCAGGTGGGCTGGGGGCAAGTAGGATTGGGAATAGGAGGGATCAGGTGTAGGGGAAAAATACTGGGAGAAATGACTGGAATTGGGGGGCATTTCAGGGATGAGGTAGAAACCTAGTGCAATGGAAACTCCATGGAATCAACAAAAGAACCCTAGCAAAGCTCCTAGCAATGGAGGGAAACAAAGCCTGAACAAGGCAAGGCTTCAAGTGGAGGGACTGGGACACCAACTCAGCCACAAAAACCTTCGACCTATAGTTTGTCCTGCCTGAAGAGTGTTCTGGGACCAGAGCCTAGCAGAATCATCATCAAAGAGACCAGAAAGACTTCATCCAGCAACTGATAGGAACAGATGTAGAGGCCCACAGCCAAGCATTAGGCAGAGCTCCAGGCGTCCTGTGGANGAGGGGAAGGAAGCTTTGGAGGAACCAGAAGGGTCAGGAACACCATGAGAACATGGCCCATAGAATCAACTGACTGGGACTCATGGGAGCTTGCAGAGATCAGGGAGCCTGTAGGGGTCTGATCTAGGTCTTTTGCATATATGTCGTGGTTGAGTAGCTTGGTGTCCTTGTGGGATTCCTAACAGAGGGAGCAAGGGCTGTGTCTGACTCTTGCCCACTTGGGACCCTTTTCCTCCTACTGGGTTGCCTTGTCCAGCCTTGATGTGATTTATGTGCCTGATCTTGTAGTTTGGTTGATGTCCCTGAAAGGCCTGCTCTTTTCTGAGGGGAGGTGAAGGGAAGGTGGATCTGGAGGAGAGGGGAGGTGGGGAGTAGAGGCTTGGGAGAGGGGAAACTGTGGTCTGGGTCAGAGTATAATATATGAGAGAACAAAAAAAAATTAAAAATTAAAAAAATCTCAAATCTTGGGACTAGAAACTTAAGAGCACTTGTTGCTCTTACAAAGGACCCGGGTTTGATTCCCAGTACCTACATGACTATTCACAATCATTTGCAACTCCTGTCCCAGGGGATTTGAGGCCCTCTTTTGTCCTCTAATGGGACTGCATGTCCATGATACATAGACATATATGTAAGAAAACACTCACATACATAAAATAAAAATGAAGAAAAAAAAGAAAAGAAACAAAGATGAGCTGGTACCTATCTTAGTACCTATCCCAGGGATAGGTACTGAAACACGCTACCAAGACTGATCCATATGTCAGTGAAGTGTCCAAAAGGGCAATTGTGATATGACTACCTTTCCCCATGTGCAATTGGAGGGTGTGCCTCTTTGTCATAGTGCAGCTGCATGTTACCTGTCATGGGTGTTTGGNTGGAACCCCCAGCTCACTCGTGCACCGTCTCAGAAGCTCCATCTCTCTCTCTCTCCAACCCCACCCTCTCAGAGAATCTGCAACAAAGAAAAGGCACTAAAAAGCCTAGCTCTGCATTCTTGGTGGTGCATCAGTTCCTTCCCTGAAGTTGCCAGCTGCCCAAGTCCCTACATAAAGCGTTCAGTTTTTGACCATATTGGGCACAAACCTAGCTTGTGGTGGACACATCATCACCCCTCGCCTGCAGGGTACATAACGTCCCTGCTTTAGTTCAGGCTCATGACTTCTCCGGCCTGGATCTCTGGGACTGGAGAAGAGTTGCTTTGCTCAAATAAACCTTTTCTTTTACTTTTTCAATTTGGCTTGATCTGGCTTACTGCATCAGTGGAGAAACCTATTATTGGGCTACAGAAAATTTATTAATGGGCACTAAGACATGCAATTAAATCTGAGCCCTCTGAAAATAGAGGACCTTTGCAGGGGAATCCCAGGGCATCTCTCCTCTTGTACATGGTATGGCTAGCATGCCTTTGATAGATGGGGTCTTCCTCATGAGTATAGGTACAACTCTCAAATGACAGATGGACTAGAAAAGATATTGTAATTCCCAATAGGAGGACATTTAGGGTAGGATTTTAAACAGGGTGTAGTGACTGTTCCTTTCCTGTGGATAATAAGAGATTCCTGTGTATGGAGAATTATAACAAGAAAAGCACATGTAGATTACATCCCCTGTATCAGCTTCTGAGAACAGTGAAAGTACAAAAGTGGGAGCATGAGACAGACATGTTGGCTGGCCTTTNCCTGCAGCTGGTGGGATGTAAGGGATGTGCTCAAAAGGATGTGTGATCCTCACACTGGACAGTGAGGAACAAAGGAAGGTGGTAAAAGTGCTGGAAGAAACTCCTTAGACCCATAGTCCATTAACAGAGAAGAAGGGCNATCCATGATTCAATATGTAGACAGGGACTTTAAAAATAATTCAGTACAGGAAACTATGATCATTAAGAAATACTTAGCAACTGACCTGCTTGAATTGAGGAAGACTTTAAACAAGAAATCGAAGTGCCTCTTACAGGCAAGTCTGTAGTGCTGTGGGGGCACAGGGNTAGATGGGATGAGTCCAAGGATGCCCTGGAAATGGAGAAGCTACATAACACAACTACCCATTCCTACTTGCATAACCTAGGGCAATATGTGGGGACCAGAATTTGAGCCATGAAGAGCACTTGTTTATTGCCTGCTGAAGGCTGCATGAGTACCAGGGACTGGAAGACAACACAGTGTGGGATGACTCATCCCGGAGAGGCTTGAGGGCCAGCTGGCCCAAACAAGTAAAAAAAGATATATTCTGAGAGCCAGCCTGGGTCTGCCTAGGGGCCTTAGCAACAGCAACTGAAACATGAGCNGGAGATGACCTGGACCAATGAGAGGCAGCCATGTCACACCAGCAGATGCATATTCATCAGACCTTCCCCCAGGGTAGGGTGGAGAGTATATAAGGCTTGCCTCTTCCTGAGTAAACTGAGCTTGTTGTTTCAACATTCTCCCGGAGTCTGTGTGTCTTGACTTCCATGACTACTTGGCCCCCTCCCCCATAAAGGGAACAACAACATAGGACCCCTGCTACAACAGAGGAAGAATGGGCATTACTGGCATAAAAGAGAATGAGAGGAAGTGGCTGATAACCAGCTCACTAGGCCAGATAGAGCTGTTACAGAAGGATTAATGAAGATGAGTGCCAAAGAGACAGCTTAGCAATTAAGAGCACTTGCTGTCCTCACAGAGGACCCAGGTTCAGTTCTCTGCACCTACATGGTGGCTTATAGTTGCCTTTAATTCCATTGCCAGGAGATCCTACATCCTCTGACCCCCATAGGCATCAGGAACATGCACAATGTGCCTATATATATGGAGGTAGAATGCTCAGATACTTAAAATAAAAATAATAAATATTGTTTTTAAGAGGTTGATTCAACAAGGACCTCAAGACAGCTTCAGGGCTTCAGTGGNTTTGCTGAGACCAATGATGACACATGGTTTTATGATGCATAAGAGGCTCTGGCAGATCTATGTTATTTAAACCAGCATGAATGTCAAGTGTTAAATAATCAAGATGGGTGANGGGGCGAAGCCAATGAACAAATCTCTCCAAGCCACTTGAGGACTGATGTGGTAATATCCCTATCAATTAAGTGTTCCCAGTGGAGAAAATAGCAAAAATCGAAATGCCGTGCTAGTCAACTTTTGAAAAGCCTTCTAGCTGAGTTCATAGAAGACAGAAAAGACAAAATGGTGCAGGCAAAAAAAAGTTAAGCTTGTCCTAGGGGTGGGCAATTATATCCCCCCACACACACCAGAGTATGACATGAGCTTTTTCTTCATTCTAAGAAAGTATACTGAGAGTGGAGATTGTTCCCAAGTTGAAAACACTTTAAAGAGCCAGTTGTGGCCAATGGAAAAACAGGGGCCATGGGTAGTAGCACGGANTTTNTCAGAACCAGAGATCTGGCTCAAGCAGCAAATGTGTCATGCTACAGTAAGTCCCTGCTCCTCCCTGGGCCAAAGTAGGCTAATCATCAGAATCATCAGAGAAGAGAAGATGTACTNTGGCCCTACAGCAGTAGCAGCAAAAGCTCAGATGAAGAAGCTTGGTAACTCTTGGAAAATGACTGTAGGTTACAGAGGNCTAGATGGAGTAATGTCTCTTACCCATGCCACTGTATACAAAACTGCTCTTTTGAGGAAATAATTGATAAAAGTAATGAGAACTTTTTGTGATGTATCAGCCTTGGTAATGCATTTTTTTTGATCCACCCTTAATGTAGACTAACAGGCTTTCCGTAAACCTTTTGAAAACTAGAGAATACAGTTGCCAAATTAGTCAGGTTGTCTCCATTAATCTGCTATGTTCACTACTCTCTCAGGCCAGTCCCGCCTATCATAGACCCCAAGAACAGAACCACCTGCTGTCCATACAGTATGAAGCTGAAGACACATGACAATCACCATGTTAATAATGATTAGTCTTTGCCTTATTTGTATATTAAAGACAAATGGCTACTCTTGGGTTTTATTCAAATTGCAGACAATACTTTATTATGGAGAATACAACTCAAATTTATTTATATATCAAATTATTATGCTATGAACAAGCACTAGCCTTCATTTTTGGTTAACTGTTAACAATATGAATATATCTTCCTTATTTGAACATGATTAAGTTATACTCTTTGAAATAGAATATGGACCAAATTCAAAGCACTGATATTTTCTATTATCTCTGAAAGATTTTGATATTGTCTGTCATTTTAGTTAGAATAACCACAATATCCACACGAAAACAAGTTAATCCTAAAATTAAAAAAAAAAATCAAGTGCAGTTAGAAGCCAATCTAAATTCAAACAACAGCTGGAATTTAGAGATCTCTTCTCAGGTGCTGGTCTGTGAGCTGGGGAGACCAGTCAGTGAGTGAAAGGCTTGCTATGCAAGGATGAAGACATGAGCTGGGAATCCCATGGAAGCAAAAAGTTGTGAGCAGCAGCTTAGGAGGCAGAGATAGGAGGATCCC
>LZPO01098270.1:0-10410 GCA_001675575.1 Neotoma lepida
GTTTTTTCATGTTTCACTTCATTAGTTTCTTAACCTCTGATATTATTAGCAGCTGTGATATTTAGCACTGATTTTTTATAGAGAACTTTCAGGTGAAACAACTTTGTTTTGTAAGACAGCTAGATTTTTTGAAGCTTTATCTCATCTACAAAGCAGTCATTTCTTTTTGAATGTCTGTTTTCTTGTCTCTTTATTAGATTTTCAAAGGAATCATTCATTGCAGGCTCTTTGTTCAAAGGTAAAGAACTTTTTTAGCTTCCCTTGCTTTCTTAAGGATTTTAAAGTGGCTTGTTAAACAGTTTCTAGTCTGTCTGTCCATTTGCCCAAATTCATAACAGCGTCTCTGTGCCAAAGTTCAGACATTTCTGTTGTAGCAGAACTTTCAGTTTGCTTTATAAAAAGCTTCACCTCAAGAAGAGTGTTTAATTCCCATTGAAGTACCGTAAAGCTCTTAGCAAAACATTGCACTGCAATTAGGGAAAATATGGTGTTTTCTCAAAGGAGCAAAAAGCGGCGAAGTGCCAAGCGCCAAGCTTTGTATCTTTTCAGTTTTTCATTGGAACTGACATTCAACAAACTCTTAAATGATTTTCCTCCTTATTCTTTTTAAAGCTGTATTTTAAGTTTACTACGAATGTTTTTGAGCTGAAAAAACAGTTTTGGATATTTATCTCCATCTTTAGCGAAAGAACTACTGTCCCCAGAATGCATTTCTGATCAGCTAGTTTATGGACTTCATTTTCCAAAGTTCTTTCTGGGTCCGGGAGTCAACTTCCTGTTCTTTTACGGAGCTCATTTACAAAGTTTTCATGGTTTTCGCCCGGGAGGTTTGAACCAAGCTTTTTACGTTTTCAACTATGGAACATCTGGAGATTTCTGTTCTCTCCTCATTTGGCCCTAACAGTTGTTTCCTCCTTCATCGGACACACCGCACCTGCCTTGTTAGTGCGCATTGAGGCGGGCATTTCTGAAAGTAACTTCTCAGGGAGGGCATTGTGCATTTTTCTTAGCCAGATAGTGAGAAACAAAAGCATTTACAGCAGAGCTTTCCCACTGCTCTTTCAGAGAGTCTCTCTCCCAGTTCCCAGTTTGGTCTCGAGTTCATTCCTTTTGCTCCTAAAACAATTCCAATGCCACAGTGGTGGCTTTTCCTGCTACTGAAGGTAGGGGCTTTTTGTCTGTATCTGTTTTCGAGGTCTGTGAGGTTTGTGTTTTTTCCTCATCAGGCCTTTCACCTGACCCAGTCCCCCAGCAGGTTGTTTTTGTTGAGTTTGACTGTTCTGGCTCTCACAGACAGAGCTTATGCCAGAGACAAATCACCTCAGGGCTTTACTGCTCCTCATCTCACTGCAGTCAGTTGACACAAAGCTTTGCTCAGAAAGATGTTTTCTCCGATAGAAAAGAAAGCTTTACTCCTGTATAGTTTTTCTGTTCTGCCCTGGCTGGGCTCTTTCCCCAGACAGCTTTCCTGGCTCAGCCGCACAGCTGCAAAACACAGTTCAGCTGGCTTTATTGCCTTCCCCAGCAGCCCCACACATCAGGGAGGTATCTGAGACTTAGCTCTTTGCAGCTCTGTGCCTGCACTTTCCCGAGTCTATGGCTAAGTTCTAGCTGTAGGAGAAGTCTGGCTAGTAGCTTCTCAGTTGTTGGTTAGAAGAGCAGAAACAACGCTTAACAGAGTTTCAGCTCAAGGCTTCAGGGGATCTTTGCGTTAGAGCAATTAGAAGCAGCTTTTCATTTTGATAATTGCTCACTCAGAAACAAAACAATATGCTTCAGGTCAGCTGTAACTGAAAAGTTTAGCTTTTTTATTTTTGTTTTTCCCATTGCCAGTAGCCCTTCCTAAGGTCCCCTATGACTCTGTTGCAGCTTCACATTGGGGAAGCTATCTCTTGCTTCAGCATTTTGCCTGCACTTTTCTCACTAGGCACTAACTGCAGGGAACTTATGACTGTCATTTTTCACTAGCTTAAAGAGAGCTTAGAAAAGAGGTTTTTAGAAACTGGAGCCCTGCCTCCCTTATTGCAGGGAGGACTTTTCTAGCTTGAAAGAAATATAGAACTTAGGTTTTTGTTGTCCTAAGAGGTTTGTTTTCCCTTAGAGCTAATCACAGGTGATTTTCCCATACTAATATCTTCAGGTGATTCTAATTTTTACACTTTACCAAAAGAGAAACTCAGAGTTCTGAAAGGCTTTTTAGAGAGATTTTTTTAAGAGCTTTTTTTGTTTGAGAGAGACAAATTACCAAGCTCATTCCCCAAAGAGAGAAAGACCAACTTTTCCCAAACTTCTGAATTTTTTGGTTTTTTACGCTCGTATTTTTGCCTCACGGAGAAATTACTTTCCCTGCCATTTGGGCTTAGCATTTTAGCTTTCCCCAGACCAAAAGCTTCCGTAGGAATCTTTTTTCTGCCTGATAAGCTCAAAGAATTTTTCTGACACAAAACTCAAAGATTTTTTTCCCCAGTTTGCATTCATAGCCCCAAAAGTTAGAAAAATTGAAGAGTTTTTGTCTAGTTGTCTAAATTAAGTATGATCTTACACTTCTAAATTTTTCCTACACTATATTACTACACTATAACTTATATTTATTTTTCACAGATAGAAATTGAGAGAGAGAGATAGAAGATAGAAATCTTTGTAGAGGAGATTTTTGTGCTGCAGCCTTAGACATCCTTCCAGTCCATTTTACTTTTCTCTCGAGGATAAAACCACCTGCCCTATTTAATAAATAGGTTGCATTTCAACACCGGACATGTCCCTTTCTTTTATTCCACCGGCAGGGGCTAGCTCACACCTTCTCCAAAAACTCAGCATAAATCTAAATATTATTTTCCTTTATCTTTTGACTTTATGTCCCTGTGCTAATATTCTTCAGTCCCTGTTCTATGTCCTTATACTATTATTCTTTGGTACCTGTTCGGGCGCCATTCTGTGGGGTGGCTACCCACCAACCCCACAGTTCCCCAGAGTTTTCTTGGGTGACAGTAGCAGGAAATGTTAGATAGAAGGATTTTAGTTTGTGGAGAAAAGATAGAAATACAGGATAGCCTCAAGAGGGCCCCGAACCTATTTTACTGGCCCTGACTGTCTCTGCCCCAGGGCATTTATAGAAAAGCTAAGTGGTAGAGCAAAAGACCTTCCCCCAGCAAAGCCATGTGCAGACCATCTCAGACAACTGCACTCAGGCCGGTGGCCCAATCATCCTCTCTATGTAGACCTGCTGGGTAAAGCCACAAGGAACCTGAAAATGGGCTCCCACACTGGGGTCAGCAAGGACAGTTTGGGGAGTGGGTAAGGACTGTACTGAACGAAGGTGTGGGTGGCACTGTAATAGTGCCAGATATTGGTGTAGATATCATTATCACTAGGCACTGGTGATAAGTAGCAAATGTTTGTAGGGACTGTCTTCATGAGTCCCATGTTTTTGAGGAATGACACTATATATAACCATGCCTGGATATACACATATTGTAGAGTGGAAGGTGAGGAGGCCAGTTTGGCCTTCAGTTTACTCTTACTGGTCAAGGGCCAGCAGTGGAAAGTATTCTATAGGATTATTAGTGGTAATATTGGGGATCTGTGCATGCTCTATGTTTCTCAGCTGCTAAGACTCAAGAGAACAGATGGGAGGGCAGAATGCACCCCTTGTTGAATTAACAAGAGGACCAGGATTTGACATGCCTATATACCACACAGGATGGGTAGCCTGGGGCCTTATTCAAATGAAGAAGTTGGCCATTGCTCCAGGTTGCTGCTTAGCAACCACTGTGCAGTGCCCAGTGTTTAGATTCTCAATGATAGAGGGAGCTGGTGGAGGCCCAGAAACATGTCCTTGCCAGCCATTATGGGGTGAATTGATAGCTCTGAGGGTGAAGGCATCCTGGCAGGATAAACCTTCCTGGCCATTGGGCCATGAGAGGCAGAGCCTATTGTCTTCTAGGCAACAAGCAGAGACTCTGTGAGACATGTCACTTGCTGTGATGTTTGTAGTTCTTCCTTCTCACGTGCCCCCTGAGCTGCAGTCACTGGACAGCGCACCTGTACCTCTGTCTGATCAGAGGGATATGTCAGGGTGTACAAATGTATTTTAACTTCCTCAATATTGAAATGATTTGTTCTTTGCAAGTCTGTAGTAACCTGTACTTGTACCAGAGGTCATGAAATACCTTGTTCCAAATGTGAAAACATGTTCTCTTCTATGATCGACTGCCTCCTGCTGTTGGTGTGGGCTGGAATGTCATCATGTGGTTTGGTCAGAGATTTTGGGAGGTGAAGAAACTGTGTAGTGATCTGCACCCTAATCCAGGAGTCGACGTGTTTGTTCAACACATTGTGAGTTTTGTGTCACATGGTCTAAGCCACACTACTGATATGTGACAAGATAAATTTCCATCACAGTAAAGTCTGTCTTGTTACTTTGTGCTGTATCTCCCTTTGATACAGCAATGCTTACTTTTGTCCTTTTCAACAGTGGCTGTCTTGGAGTAGGTGCTGTGATTTCCTCCTCTCACATCTTCCCCTACCTGATTCTTCACCTCCCTGGTGGTCTTCCTAATGTCCCCTCATCATGAAGTGTCACCACCTACCACTCCTCAGAATACACAATGGTAAAGTTTCAAAGAGTGATGGCAGAGTAGGAGGAGGTCACTGAACCATGTGGCCTACAGTCCCCCTCCCTGGATAGTCAAGTGAGCCACCTCAACCAACAACAGGACCCGCTGTGACTCTGTTGGCATGGTGGAGGCAGGAACTTTTGGCAAGATGGTCCAGGCACAGCTGCCAGGTCCACTGCCCACCCCCTGGAAAACTCCATGCCTTCTATGGATAACAACACTGAGGGTTTGGCCAAGAACTCTGTCCCAGGCATCTTAGTGGTCAATGGAGGCCACACCCATGCAACATATTTCTACTATAGGGTGATCTTCTGTAGGAACCAGGTAGTCTCCTTTACTCTGCCCTCTGTTATTTGAATGCTATTGATGCTCTCACTTAACCATGACTACTGACTCATCATTTTTATGTCCTTAAGCTGCATTTCTTAGTCCTGATTCAGGGGTTGAGCTGTATAATTACATATGTGTGCTGTATGACTGAATGCCTGCAGGTGTGTGCAAGTGTGACCTCTCATGCCTGTGTGNCTGNTGGTCTNAGGTTGACTCTGGGTGTGTTGCTCTGTTCCTCTNCATCATGNGNTTTGAGACAGATCTCTCCCAGGATCCTGGATGTCACCAGTGTGGATTGATCAGGTAGATAATGAGTCACAGGAATCCTCTTCAGCTGCCTAACAGCCCTAGGATTAGGGGCTTTCCTGTAAGGCCTTGGTTTTCAGTGAGTGCTTGGGGATCCAACCTCAGGCCCTCTTACCTATGAGGAGACATATTACCACCCACCTGGCTCCCCAGCCCTGAGCTGTACACTTTGAATTAATTGCAATCTACCTTCAAATAACACAAGCCCTTTCCTGAGTCATAAAGCACCCGGGCACAGCACTCTTTGGTGTGCTGTTTCCTGCATGAGAAGACCAGAATGTGCTTCTCACACTTACAAGATAGCAGGCAGCATCTTCCTGAGCACTTTCCTGTGCCTTAGGTGTGCTGTTGCTGCTGTTCTCAAACCTCAAGCATGTTCCAAAAGCTGGTGCTACAAGAGAGACTCCAATAATGCCTTGATTGGAGTTGTCATGGTGATGCCATTGGAATAACTTGTATCAGTGCAACATGATTTACTTCTATGACTGCGTCTTGTCAACCTCTCCCAGCCCTTTGGAAATAGACAGACATTCCCCCACTGCCCCACTCTGATTTTCTCTCATGAGAGGTTGGAGATACATGCTCCTTAAGTGTCATGACTCAATGTGAGGCCCTATGAGGTCTCTGGACAGGAGGTGGTGGCAGAGGTGGAGGTTGTTAATCTCATCCTGAAACCGCTGTGGCAGAGGAAATCAACAACCTGGGAGAAAAAGAGATTTTTTTGACAGGATGGAGTGCAGGTGGTTGCCTAGGTTATGAGGAGAGAGAGCCAGGGCACATGGAGACTGCCACATGACCAGCCTCATTCTACGGGACCCAGGCCTGAAGCAAGAGTGTGGGGAAGCATTCTCAGCATGTCAGAGCCTTCTCAACATTAGGAGTTTCCTGAAGGTGCTCTGAGACTGTTTGTGAGAAGCAAAGACAGAGAGAACAAGGACATGGACTTTGGCCACCAGCTAAGGACCCATTGGATTCTCAGTGAGAGTGTACAGNTGGGGCAGTTCCTTTCCTCCTGCTAGTAACACAGAGAAGGGTGTGAACACCTGTGTAGTCCTGGTTCCAGTGTCACACAGATGCTATGCTTTCTGTGCTGACTGCCCTGTTATAGTGCATGTACAGATGGTTTCACAAAAGTGCTAAAATGGAACAAGCTCAGAATATATGGTCTGATGGTTACATGAAGGATTTCTCAATATTGCAGAAAGCAACTCTCCCTCACCACCACCACCCTCTCTCAGTCTGTCTTGTTAGGTTGTTAGAGCACAGAACAGAGGAAATTGTGATACTTTACACACAATATATTCACTCAGAAGATGTAATGCTAAGTTAAAGGAGCTTGATAATATATATACATAGACATATACACAGACATGTATATGTATTTATACAAATGTATATTGCATGCCCTCACTGTGTGTGGAACCTAAAAATGATCAAATCATTTTCACGATGACAAAATAAGTTGTTCCTCATGGTGAGGTGCATGTTGGTGAAGTTTGCAGAGCTGCATGCCAAGTAAAATCACTAACAGATGTACCCTGAGAGTTGACTTCAAAAGTGTGAACAATAGATCCCAAGAAAAATTTCACCATGGATCTTGAGAACTACAATTCCCGTTCATATTTGTCACCAAAATCAAGAAAACAATGGGAATAAAGAAAATGGGCTGTCTGAAAACTGGGATGGACAGACACCATTCAGGTGCCTGTCAAGAAAAAAATCCAGGACATGATGAATGCCCCTGAGATGTTACATTCCATGCTGCCTGTCTAGTATCATGGGCCAAATACCGCCATGTTCATATGTCTGACCTATTCAACCCTAAAGAGAAGCACTGCATGTGGGAACCACCACAGTGTACATGTGACCAAATGTGAATATCAAGCTCTGAGAGGAAAGAAGTTGGAACAATCTTAGAGAACATGATATCTAGTGGGATAGGATAGGAGAACCCAGGCATTCTGCCTTCAGTCTCCATTGTGTTCTGTATTGGGTTTGAGCAACACTGTGTGGCTGTGGCTGTCCCAGAATTTCATAAATAGACCAGAGCAGAAGAAAATTCACAGAGATCTCTCTGCCTCTGGGTCTTGTATTCTGAAATTAAAGGTGAGACCTATACACCCAGCTCAGTCTCCACTCCTAATGACTTCCTTGTCCTTTGCATGGAAACAGTCATGAGTATGTCCAATCAATGGGTGCTATACCTACTGTGGTAGTCTGAATGAAAATGGCCACCATAGACTCAGAGGGAATGGCATTATTGGAGGCATGGCCTTGTTGGAGTAGCTGTGGCCTTGTTGTGGGAAGTCTGTCACTGGGGGGTGGGCTTTGAAATCTCAAAAGCTCAAGCCAGGCCTAGTGGCTCACTCACTGTCTCTTCCTGCTGCCTGAGGATCCAGATGTAGAACTCTCAGCTACCTCTCCAGCACCATGTCTGCCTGCATGCTGCCATGCTTCCCACCATGATGATAATGGGCTAAACCTCTGAAATGTTAAGCCAGCAAGAATGAAAGGTTTTTCCTTTGTAAGGGTTGCCACAGTCATGGTGTCTCTTCACAGCAAGAAAACCCTAACTAAGACACCTACAGACACTAATCTTTACATTGACTATCCCCATTTATANTGAGGTCTCATGGTAAGCCCTGTGCCACAGAGCNCATGCAACACAGGACACATATAGAACTGAGTACTGTGCAGGAGGGGGTGGGGAGGTGTTGGTGATGTCCTTGGAAAGAGCATCCTCAAGGGGCTAGAGCTTTTCTTGCTTTCTTGATGATGGCCCTCAACCTTTCTGTCCACGGCTGGCTTACTGAGCCTGGTCTGAGGTTCGGCTTCCAGATGTGTTGATGCTGGTGGTAGGATGCTGAAATTGCTCAACAAACTTCAGCTTTCAATGGATGTCCTTGCTTTGTTGTGTTTGGGTACATGGGACAGATGAAATTGTGGGAGGGAGAAGCCTCTACTTCCAGAAGTCAATGGTCAGTCTCCAGGGCTTCAGGGAAATGTGGGCATTAGAAACTGAAAACATGGATACCAGGAGAAAGGACAGAGAAAGAAATACTTCTCTGAGTCCTTCAAAACACTTACCCTTCTGTCCCAACAGTCACCCTTCTAGCAAGACAGTGAATCCCCAAACCCACCCTCCTTCAGCAATATATTAATGATGGTATGAGCTCATATACTTACTGTCCAAATGGGACTGTTGCTTGCTTGATTGGTATCTTTTCCTAGAAGCTACTAAGTGGAGTCCTCTGGGAAGAAGTAGGGCACACACATCTCAGAGGCAGGCTTATCCACCTACGTCCGCACAATGTGGAGTTGACTTCCAAGTAGTTTGGAGAACAAAGAAAGACAGCTTTAGAGCAAAGGACCTCAACATCCCTGGTTCTTGTCTAGGTCTCTTGCATGTGAGGGACATGGAATGCATTGCTTCTTTCAGCTGAGACAATTGTGGAGATCTAGGTAGGAACATCACATTTTAGAGTAAAGTGCACGTGCACAGGAAGAAGTGGCTCACCAGCAAGTTGTTCTGGGCTTCTCAGTCAGCCTGCATAATCCTTTTGTCCTTCTTTGCCTCAGTGCTTAGCTGAGGAAAGGCATTTGGTAGAGCAAACATCAGTGTACACACTGGCTTTCTCATGTTCCTAGGCACCTGGGCACCTGAAGATGGTGTCTTTCCTGGGTGTTGTGAGCTCAAGTGTTTTCCAGAATATAATTTCCAATTTTTCTGATTATATTCTTATATTTCAAATGTGTGTTGGCTCCAGAGGTTGCTTTATTGCCCAGGATTCTTTTAGCTATCCTGGGTTTTTTGTTTTTCCATAAGAAGTTAAGTATTGTTCTTTCCAAGCCTGTGAAGAATTGTTTTGAGATTTTGATGGGGATTGCATTGAATCTGCAGCTTGCTTTTGGTAAGATTGCCATTTTTACTATGTTAATCCTACCTATCCATGAGCATGGGAGATCTTTCGTTTTCTGCTATCTTCTTCAATTTCTTTCTTCAGAGACTTAAAATTCTTATCATATAGGTAACACGTGTTTAGTTAGTGTTACCCCAAGGTATTTTATATTATTTGTGGCTATTATAAAGGGTGATGTTTCTCTGATTTCTTTCTCAGCCTTTTTATCATTTGTATATAGGAGGGCTACTGATTATTTGAGTTCATCTTGTATCCTGCCACGTTACTGAAGGAGTTTATCAGCTGTAGGAGTTCCCTGCAAGAATTTTTTGGTTCACTTATGTATACTATCATATCGTCTGTAAATAGTGAAAGTTTGACTTCTTCCTTTCCAATTTCTATCCCTTTGATCTCATTTTGTTGTCTTATTTCTCTAGCTAGAACTTCAAGTACTATATTGAATAAATATGGGGAGAGTGGACAGCCTTGTCTTGTTCCTGATTTTAGTGGAATCACTTTGAGTTTCTCTCCATTTAATTTGATGGTGGCTGTTGGCTTGCTGTAAATTGCCTTTATTATGTTTAGGTATTCCTGATCTCTCCAAGACCGTTATCATAAAGGGGTTTTGGATTTTGTCAAAGGCTTTTTTAGCATCTAATGAGATGATCTTGTGGTCTTTTTCTTTCAGTTTGTTTATATGGTGTATTACATTGACAGATTTTCCTATGTTGAACCATCCTTGCATCCCTTGGATGAAGCCTACTTGGTCATGGTGGATAATCACCAACCCTGACCTCAAGCTCTACTATAGAGCTATAGTAATAAAAACAGCTTGGTACTGGCATAAAAACTGACATGTGGAACAATGGAATCAAATTGAAGACCCTGACATCAGTCCGCATACATATGAACACCTGAAGACCCTGACATCAGTCCGCATACATATGAACACCTGATTTTTGACAAACAAGCCAAAACTGTACAATGGAAAGAAGAAAGCATCTTCAACAAAAGGTGCTGGCATAACTGGATGTCAACATGTAGAAGATTGCAAATAGATCCATATTTGTCACCATGCACAAAACTCAAGTCCAAGTGGATCAAAAACCTCAGCATAAATACAATAACACTGAACTTGATAGAAGAAAAAGTAGGAAGAACTCTTGAATGTATTGGCACAGGATACCACTTCCTAAATATAACACCAGTAGCACAGACACTGAGAACAACAATTAATAAATGGGACCTCCTGAAACTGA
>LZPO01098271.1:0-22442 GCA_001675575.1 Neotoma lepida
TTCAAACATAATTATATGCTATTTTCTTTTCTTGACTTGGTGTTTTATTGAAGTTCTTTGATTTGAATGTGGTGGCAAATAAATTTAGTATCATTAGATTTCAAATAATCTTTAACATAAATACTTAACTTGGACTTGCTCGCTACTCACTAGGTGAAGATAGGACAGACTCCCAGTCAAGATTTATAAACCCCAGTGAGACCCTGTGCTCCCTGCCCATCCAGGAGACCTGACCTGGTCTTCTATTTGTCACCAGCCAGTTGCCACTGTGAGTGTCATCATGTGTTATTATTTTGAGAAAATTTTACTTTGTAAAGTTTATTTTAACATACTATTTGACCAATATAAGTTGTGAAAATATTTGGCAACAATGCAAGAAGAAAATACTGAAAGCAGTGTGCCACAGAAGATGGTGATTT
Source organism: Neotoma lepida (assembly GCA_001675575.1). Taxonomy (NCBI): domain Eukaryota; kingdom Metazoa; phylum Chordata; class Mammalia; order Rodentia; family Cricetidae; genus Neotoma; species Neotoma lepida. The sequence goes on from LZPO01098271.1 coordinate 420, forward strand.
TCAGCATGGATGATAGCAAGACTGCTAGAACATGCTTTCTTAGATTTGCACCTGCCTGTGAAATTCTGATTCATAAAAGTTTGAAATAGAGACTGGGTTCTGCCGTTGTGAATATATATTAATTAAGTATCTAAAAGTATTCTATAATGTAGCATTTGCATACACTTTAAACATTTCTAATTGTGTACATCTTTCCAGGCTTTGAGTGTATGAATAGAAAAAATGCTACGTTATAAAGTAGATTTGATTATATAAGCTTATTCAAATATTTTCTATAAAATTTGAATCACAACCATTAAGATTGATTTTTCTCTTAAGTGAATTAAAATGTATTAACTTAAAAGCAGTTCTGTGAACAGAACTTTACTGAAATCCTTACACTGTTTTTAGAAGTTAGTGAGTTTGTATTTTGCTTCCAATACTAGAGATCAAACTAAAGGCTTCTACTACTGAGCTGTACTGCCAGTTCTTCTCATGGATATTTATATGGCCATGCCTACCTAGCCTCTTGATATGTTGCATTTTTAAAGACTTGATGACATCTACCTTTTTGGAGGGGCCAGGAGGGGTATGGGGATAGGGACCTACTGTATGTCCCTGGCTTCCCTTGCACTTGCAATGATCTTTCTGCTTCAGACTCTTTAGTGATGAAATTGTAGAAGTGAGATACAAAGCCTCAATATATCCTGCTTTTGTAGTTGGGAATTAATACTTATAATAATTGCAGATAAATATATTGCTGCTTGTTTCCAGTTATTTCTCTTATAAGACCCTTGAAGCATGGAAAGTAGCATGGATTTGTGTTATTACAAAGGATATGCCATCCCTTTATGGTCCCAGCACAGTGCTTCGTTATTAATAATACTATAAACGAGAGNGTCCATTGTACCCATGCTGTTATTAGTACAGATTATAGGGTTATCCCCTTTTTGCCAAAAGAATTGAGCTGGAGATGTAAAAATTTAAATCACAACTGAAAGGAAACATCCACTTCTCCACTGTTCTCTTTCAGCAACATTATTGGTTTTCACATTTTTTTTAATTTATTTTTCACATCGGCACACGAACAAGCCTGAAATTCCATCAAGCCACAGTGAAAAATTAAGTCTAAACCTACTAACTGCTGGCAGTAGAGGCTATTTGAGGTGTCACATCTCCGAGCTTGCTGTCGTAGGGTGTCTACCACCCTGTTATAGAGAGTGGTCACCTTTGTTCTATGAACTATAATTACAATGTGGCTGCAGTAATTTCTGGACCATGAAAGTTCGGTCACGGGTAGCTTCATATGACTGAAGTGGACATATAGTATAAGAGGCCTTAATGGGCTCTTGTTGCTGCAGCTTTGGAAAAGGTTGACACTTGTCTTAGTAAATCATGGCCTGATCTAAACAAGGTAGGGTGTTAGGTTTTTCTGCTGTCACCAACTTCTAGCCACTAAGCTTGTCTTTCATCACACGAGCCTCACCAAGATGCTTGAGTCCACATATACAGAGTAGGCCCTTACCACTCAAAGTACGTGATTGTTTTCTACTTAGAAAACTTGGTAAGTCATTCTCAGTCTTCTCTCTTGGTTCCACTTTCTTCAGTGCTTCCTGAGTGTTGTAGGCAATGAGAACGTTTCCAAGTGGTTGTGCTGCTATTTCATTTCTCCCTGTCTACACTTGGGGTGTGTACCCTGTTTCCAGGGAAAAGTAGCCCTATATAGGCATCCCTCTGGGCTTGGTTGGTGGTGGAGTGAATGATGTGGGTGGGGGCCCATCTCAAGTGAACATTTTCTTTAGAAAAACTGTAGGGGGGTGGTCTAAATGCAATCACCCTGTGATGTGCAGAGTTAACATTGCGGTAGTCATGACCCTTAGGCCTCAAACAGACACCCTTTGATCTTCAAAGCTTCTTCTTAACATTCGGTTCCTTAATTCTGACACCCTGTGAGGTAGGTTTTTACTGCCTTCACTTTGCCTATAAAGACAGTGACAGACACTGCCTGTGAGATAGTGGAGTAGGTGACTTGCTGTGACTAGCCCTCACTGTCCTGGTGTCTCTTTCTTCTCCTCTAAAACAACTCACACAGAGCAACTGAAGTCAAAAGTTTACTAGTTTCAAGAAACCTCTGTGATGCAATAATCCCACACCACTTGTTGCTCTTGGAAATACTGAGAATCCTGGCTCTGCAGTCCTGGGGCTGCTTACAGCAGCAAAGCATAGCCTGCAAACACGTAAACAGCTGTTAGGGGTGGCAGAGGCGAGTGTAACAGAATAGGCTGCCAAATTCTTGACTGCCATATGTGCTGTGTAATGCTTGTCATCTCAAGCAAGTCATTAAAAGGTTTCGCCTTAATGGGGCTTTGAAGTGCCTGGACAGCTTGAGCGCATCTATAAATTGCCACAAACAGCCCTCTGACTGAGTTAGCTAATTGCTTGCTCTTTGACTTATTAGGATCAACTGAGTTAAATAATTTGTCACATGTGTGGCTCGTAATAAATAATGTGACTAGCCAGTTTGCGAGCTGTTTCGGTGATATATTGTACCCCTTTTGGGTGTTGTCACATGTAGCTAGCAAATGTGGGCTATTTTATCCTCAGAACTATCACACCTCCCCCAAAAAAGAGTAAATTTTGAAGGAGCAATGGGGGAAATTTTTCAAAGGAGTCTGGTTACAAACAAATGTATTCACTTCTTCAACTTTTCCATAAAGCATTAATTATCATTTCCTCTGAATATTAGGCAAATATGTCACATGTCATGCAAGTTATAGGCAAAGAAATATAAATAATAAGTACTGAATTCTTATATATAATATGGACTGGGTTATTATAGTTAAAATATTAAAATATTATCTATTCCCCTACTGAAAACAAGCTGTCCCTACCATCTAGCCTAGGGGATGTCCCCAGGTTAGCTCACATCTGCATTTAAGCCATCATTCATGTCTGATTGTTGTGAGGGCATTGTCTTTTATAGGTAGAAGAGAGAAGCTGGTAATGGGAGGGGCTAATGATTTGAAAGGAGAATCTGGAGAAGGTGACTACTTAATCCTAAGAGAAGGAATGTTTGCCTAGAAGCAGCTAGAAGGATATGTTTCATTTGTCCAACAATCTTAGTCTAGAGCATGAAAGGTGCCAGCACCTCTGTGCCACCGACTTCAATATCAGTAGGATGATAATGTCCCCATTCAGAGAAAGAAGGCAGGAAGAGGGGAGGGACGGAGGTAAGAAGGAGAAGGAAGAAAGAAATCTTGTCATATTGTTACTCTCAATCTAGACTATGTTCACATGCAAGGATACATAAATGATTTCATTATTAGCCACAGTAGGTACGAACAGCAGTTGCCTTGTGTTTAGCATGGGAGAAGTGTGTCTTAAGCAAAGTTGACTAGGATTTTCTTTTAGAAATTGGTAGATGAACCTTTTACAATTTCATGAAGTAGTGATTTCTGTAACAAAGAAGGAAAAGGCAATGCACAACTTACCAAAAATTTCTTCCGCTTTTCATTTCATAACTATTTGCCTGTAATTATCAGCTGAAACAATAGTAGCTGCAACTAATACTTTCTAATGGTATGTTTTTAAAAATTAAAATACTGCATTCTCTCACTTTAAAATTAATAAAGTTTTTCTATTTTCTCTAACAACCTACTCTTTGAATATATTTACATAGAGTTTTAATATATCACTATGCTTGCACATTAACACTGAGACAACAAGCAATAAAAGTGCCAGAAAGCCTCAAACAGTGAGGCCCCAGAAGTCACAAACAGGTCCCAGCTGGAAGGACCCAAAGCAGTCTGCCTACTCCTCCTCTTCCTGGCTGGCCTTCTCTGCTAACTCTCCTGTGGATGCTGTTGGTGATTAGATAATTGTTTGTGTATGTGATGTGAACAGGCCTCTGGGAAAGGAGTACCCCTTTGCTTTCTAGTTGGGGAAACCACCCAAACCAAATTGTTTCAGATGCAACACAGTGAATGTCTGCAACAGCCCTAACTTCCCCGCAACATATGGGAAATGTGACTTGTTAGTTCTCTGGTTGCTATTATCTTTATTTCTATTTATAAGTTATTTATCAAAATGTATCATTTCTGCCTTCTCAAAAAATTATATACTTTTAAAATTCTATTTTTATTTTAAATTTTTCACTAATGATGTGTATTTTTCATCTGTCTTGAATGTAATTCCTAAATGACTTTTTAAATGTATATCTATGTCCTGCATGTAAAGAAAACAATTACACTACTATATAAATATATGTAAGGAAGAATATATTTAGAAATACATATCTGCAGGCAACTGACAGTGAACTATTTCCTTCCCTCAAATGACAAACTGTGGAGTCCATGCTCATATCCAGCCTTAGATTCCTCAGATCACCATCAAAGAACCTCTGTGGTAGTTTATCTTGAAATGCTCTGCAGCTGAGCTCCATATAAGTTTGGGGAGTGGGCTTGGGATTGTGGATTGACTGAACTAGGGTATGTGCTGCTTCTAAGGGCTGAGGAGGTAAAGTTTGTTGAAAACTGGAGCTCTGTGAAGTACCCATCCTTGGCTTGTCTGCTGACAGAGCTAATGGAGGATATGTCTGAGTTTTCTTGACTGGTCATCCAACTCTGAAGAACAAGGTGGGACTGAAAGAAACCAAGTGGGTTTTACTACTTCTTCTAAAGGGAAAATTGCTCTAGATAAATACTGAATTAAAGTAGAATTGAAAATCTCCACACTTAAGTACCAAAGACTGTATAGTACTTTGAATGAGTAATGTACCCTATAGACTCTGACATTTGAACACTCAATCACCATTCAGTGGTATTGTTTTGTGAGGTTTAGGAGATGTGGTCTTCCTGGAGGAAAGAAGTCACTGGGGCGGGGGGGCACTTTGCAGTTTCAAAGTCTCTCACCAGGTTTTGTCTCTGTCTCCCTCCTCTGTCTCTGTCTCTGACTCTGCCCCTCCCTCTCTCCCTCCCTTCCTCCCTCCCTCTGTGTCATACTTGCAGTTTAGAAATGTGAGCACTCAGCTTCCTGCCTCATCCACCGTGCTTCTGCTCTGCTCTCATGGACTCTTATTCCTCTAGAATCATAAGCCAAAATAAATTCTTTCTTCCTGCATCTCCCTAGTCATGGTGTTTTATCCCAGCAACAAAAAAGTAACTAATACAAGCAGTATGTCTGGCAACATCACAGTCATATGTCTGCATGGTGTGACCTCATTCTCTGCTCTACAAAGAAAAGCAGACAGCAATCCTTTGGTATGTGTCCCATGGCCCAGACCTATGCTATGGAGGAAAGTTCCTTTGCAGGGCACACAACTGCTCCTACCCAGGGGCTTTCTCCACGTGCTTGTGACAACAAAACATCCCAAGCAGATTGGACAGCAACAGAAGGCTCATGGCCTAAGTGCTCCACAGTGTGAGAGGGAAGGCACCCACTGTACATGTTTCTATTCAGTGTTGTGATCCCCAACTGGGTTAAATGCTGCTTGTTTTTCCATAGATCTGCAGCCTTTTTCTCCTTATTCTTTGACATTGAAGATAGTTTCTTGTATAAGAATTTTTGTTATTTCAATCTCCTTCCCCCTTGGTTTCAGATTGTGTGCTGTCCCCAACTATATAAGTTATTCTCTGAACCCTCAAACAGACTAGGCCCTTGCCAAGGAACAGGGTCTGACAACCCTTCAGCTTGTGCCAAAAAACATCTGAAGTTACTGCTGTGAAAATGCCATGGTGACTGCCTACTGCTTTCTTAAACCTTGATTCTGCCTCTTAATAAGATCCCCATAGAGAGTCTTCCTTGTGACTTACCCTAGGCTGTAATGGATGTCTGTGTCTCTGATTTAGGAATGTGATTTTGGAAATACAACAAAACACAAAGAATGAAATATTTAGCAGCTGGGAGCACACTTTTGGAAACTTTACCAGTTGTGTTAATCAATGTCCCTGTAAGATTTCACATACTTTTTGTCAGAGAAAAGCATTCCTGAAGAACTGGTATTGTTTTTTAGCCCAACAGTGTGCACTACATAGCACAGCAGGCTATGCCTTGCTTGCCACACCTTCCTAGCCGCTGCTGAGACCTCACTCACAAGCTCCAACNAAAAAACCTCTCAGCTNTGGGACATCCTTCTTCACTGCCACAGTACACTTCAGATCCTTATTTTTATTTTCCCTTTTCACTTTAGCCTCTCTCTTGAGGTTAGATTGCAAGATACCATATTTTTAGATAGGAAGTGGATATAAATTCTGAATGGTCATTTAAAATATATGAACATTTAAAACATAAAATATATGTACAGACTCTAATTTTGATTTTAAGTAATATGCAAATTTTTCTTTATACGATTCTGAGTTATTGAACTTCAACTGAATGTTGAGCCTCTGAATTTTCAGTCACATTTTGCATGTTCTAGAGCTACCAAAGATTTATTATAACTGTCACAGCACAACATACAGTAAAGATGCCTAAATTTGAATTTAGAGATTTGGGAGTAAATCTTCACTCTGACACTTTTGATACCACAGAGACAAGTTTTCATCTATAAAAATCTTTTTTTAGACATTTTTTATTAAGAAATTTTTTATTCATTTTACATACCAATCACAGATCCTCCTCTTCTCTCTTCCCACCCCTCCAGCCTTCCCCTTCCAACCCATCCCCCCATTCCCTCCNACAAGAAGGTGAGCCCATGGGGAATCAGCAGAGCCTGGTACATTCAGTAGAGGCAGCTCCAAGCCCATCTATAAAATTCTTAAAGAATCTTAAAAATCATTAAATAGAATAAAGAAAATAGAAATGGCACCTTAGTGTTCTCAAAATGGTGGCTTTCAATGTCTTCCCATTAATCCTGGCTCTAGGTTGAGTAAAATGCTCCATAAATTATAATTAAATGAGGAAACTAGGCACACTCCACACAAATCACAGCTGTCTTCCTGGGCATGGAGAATTGCCTCATATTAACTTTCTCAGTGGAGAAAAACTTTCCAGTTTCCCTGATTAGCCAGGGTTGACCATCTATTGAATGCTGAGCAGCTGCTGAGAGGGAAGTAAGTTTTAGGACTCTCCTTCCTTTGGCCCTTCTGCAGATGAGAGGGACATCTGCAGGTAATGAGGTGTTGTGATTTTATGCCCCTAAAACATCTATGCTCTAAATAGTATTATTCCCATGTGTGTGTTTTCTTAATAAACTTACTTCTCATCCTTGTTCAGTTTTTATTCTAACTTGTTTTCTCAGGATTTTGATTTATGGACTAATATTTATGTCATCCTTATGAATAGTTCAAAATTGCTCAAAGAATGGAGATCTGTGGATCTATAGTGAGTCTTCCTATGTGGTACACGGAGAGCTCTCAGGGCTTGGGACATTAGGGTTCAGATGTGTCTTGATGCCACCATGTCTACTGTGTGCTAGAGTCCAGATGGATGAATTCCAGATTGATCCTTAAGATTTATGTGTATATTTGCCTGCAAACACTATCAAATATGTCAGATACAATCTTACTGATATTTTGTCAAACTCATACATGTAGTACCTTATAGTAGTATAAATGTTTTGATTAACATTTCCAAAAACAAAATACCTTTTTTCTTTATAGAAAAGCAATTTCTAAGATCACTCTTATTTAACCAAATTAGACTATTCTTTAAGAAAATGTAGTTATTGGAGCTGGAGAGGTGGCTCAGCAGTGAAGAGCACTTGTTCGTAAAAGGGCTTGGGTTTTGTACCCAGCACCCACATAGTCACTCACAACCATTTGTAACTCGAAATACAGGGGCTCTGGCACCCTCTTTTGACTTCTGTGGTCACTGTACACACATGGTTCATAGACATACATGTAGGCAAAACAGAAACATAAAGTAAATGTTTTTTACATGCACATAAAATAAATAAATCTTTAAAAAATGCAGTTATGTGAACCTTAACATTAAACATTGTCAAAACTTATGACCATTTCTGCATTTATTGACAAACTCACCAGAATTAATATCTGAAGAAAGCTAAGAATCTCTGTGGATTATTATAAGTAAATTTTTAAGTGTGGATACATAGATTAATGCAATTGGTCAGGAGCTGAATTTTGCATAAATATGAAAACACTGGTTCATTTCTTTTTTGTTGACTGAAAAATAAATAGAACAGCTACTGTGTTAGAAAGCAGGAAGCTTGTCTATGTTGTGACTATGAGTGTCATGTGAGTTGGGTGATTTTCATCCTTGAGAGGCCATGAACAAGTCACTGCTCTGCTGGTTCCAGGCATGGTGGTAAATGCCCTCAGGAGCCCCTGCATCTGTGGTAGGCTTGCAGCCTCCTGGGATGAAGCTGCCCTAGCATGACTCCATACTCTTAAACACTTTCACTCAACAAATACATTTTATCGTATTAACTTTCCTGAAATTAAAAACAAAGCAAAAATACATTTTTTAATTATAATTTTTAAAACATTATTGTATTCTTTTTCTTGGTCTCCGTAGGTTTTGTTGTTGTACTTCAAGGAGCTCTTCAGATCTGAGACTTTCCCCCTTCACACATAGGAAGACAAACGATTAGCTGCAGTTAGCTTATACTTTTGACTACCTGCTTTCTGTATAGCACTCAGTAGTTCCAACCACTTAACATTTTTAAGCTTTTCCCCCTCTGTAATGTAAACTCTGTGAAGTTCAGACCTTTTAAAACTGTGTGCCCTTCACTAAGTGAGTTTAAAACAATACCACCTTTGTTCTCTGTAGCATTGCAGATTCATGTGTACACATACACACACATAGTCTAATATTTATCTGGTCTGGAAGAAGCATTAATCTCTAATTACTATATAAACATTTTAAACAGGTGTGGAATAACTGCACGCTCAAAAATGCTGTGTTTATCTCCTGCATGCCTGACGGCATAGGCCTCTGCCTGACAGCTTTCGCCTCCCTGCACTGGCAGTGGATAAAGGGCAAAGAAATGCCCCAAATCCCACATGAATCAGAAATTTCTGGTTATAAATTATGCACCATCATAACATCCTTTACCACAGATTGCTAGCCAGGAATTGAGTTTGGGGTAGTTTGCACCATTAAAAAAAAAAATGTGTTTTTCTGTGTTGGTTGGGGGTGAGGTAAGGTGGGTTAGGGGTTGTGCATACATCCCTGCGCCTTTTCTCTTCCTGTGGATTGCACTCTCTCAGCTGCCCTTTCCTGGGGCTGTGCATGGAGTGTGTGGTGTGAGAAGATATAATACAGCATTTTTCTAACTGCTGTAAGAACAATGAGGGCTCTGTGAACAAGACCTCAGCTGCTGCAGACGGCCTCTCTGGGTGGAATGGCGACGGAGACCAGGTTCAAAGCCATTGGCCTCCAAGTGCTTTAACTCACTATTTTATTTTCTTCTCTAACCTCTCTTTTTTTCTTCCTTCCTTCCACCCTCCCTCCCTTCCTTCCTTCCTTTTTTCCTTAAGCCTTCTGAGGTCTCTTGTTTGGTAGAAAGCTGAGCAGTAACTTCCTATAATTAGATTAGAGTTAATCAAATGAAGACTGGGATGTGTTTTAATGTCCTTTATTCTCCTCCTCTTCTTCACCAGGGATTTCATCACTCTGACTTATTTTGTTGTAAAGTTTCACCCCAGGTTTTCGCATTTGGAAAAACAGAGGCCAACAGATGTTTTCAGCAGCTTCCTTTATTAGATATTATACAAAGCAGTGTCCTTTCCATTGTGCTTTTGCAGCTATTGCAAATCCACCAGGCCAGAGATGCAAATGTAAAATAAAAGGCTCTCTAGTCAAAGACAAAGTGAGAGAGAAGGAGCTCTGAAAAAGTTCCTCATTGGAGGCACTTCTTTCCAAAAGCATTGCATGTAAGTGAATAGAGCCAGCTGACTAAGAGGGGAGATTTTGGTCAATTTAACATAATAAGACTGAGCAGAGCAAGCCTGGAGTATGAATGGTGAAATGCCCATGACCCAACAGTAAAATGATTCTTGTTAAATACTTCACATCTTCTCTATTATGTTTCCCATGTGAAATGTAAAAACACAACAAAGGAATCAATTCTAAACCACATTGCTCTAAACCTGAGACACATGTTAACATGGACCATGCTCAATGTCTTTTTGTGCATCTTGTCTGCAGGGAACTGACAACCTAGCAGCATCAGAGTGTGCAGCAGCTTAGCTTTTGACAAGCTCTGTTCTTCTTGGGATGAGGGGAGATCAAGTTTCCAATTTGTTAAGCTAAAGGCAGTGCAGTGGTACGCTGACAGGTCTGGTTCTGATTTTTAAGTGGTGTTAAAAAGGTCAGGGTTCACATTTTTCCCATTTTATCCTGAGTTCATCACCAGCAAATCTACGTTTGCCCCATTAAATGAACGAAAACCAGAAATGTGTAGTATGAGTATTTCCCTTCTGTATAGGAATTGCACCCCCTACCACTAAAAAGAAAAGTTATCATTTTAAGCTCTGTGCCACAGGGTTAGTTATCTAATAGTTAAAATGTCCAATTAACATTTCTTTTTTGTTTGTTTGTTTGTTTTGTTGCTGTTGTTTTCTTTTGAGATAAGATTTCTCTGTTGTAGCCTGTCTGTCCTGGAATTCGTTCTGTTGTAGACTAGGCTGGCATAGAACACAGAGTTCTGCCTGCCTCTNTTTCCTGATATAAAGGATGAACCATCAATACCTGGCTTAACATTTCTTATTATAGTAATAATAATTTTAATCTTTGGAATTGATAATCGAGTGCTGTTTAACTTATTTTCCTTTTGTCATGGTTATTCTAATTTACATCTGTTTAAAAACATTTTTCTGAGAACGATATTTGTCATAATATGTGGTAAAAATATTCTATCTTGTTTTCTAACATAAGCATCAATAATAGCTTCCCAAATCCATGCTTTGAAAAAATTGATACAAGTGTCATTCTTATAAAGTAATATCAATAAATAATGATTAAAAACCCTACAGAAATATGTTTCATCTCTTTGGATTCCATCTTGAACTGATGACAACTCTTAATTTGTAAAAAGTGGCTTAATGTTTTTATAAATGAAATGTTATGACCTACCCCTCTTAGATAATTTAATTATTTCAGTTGAAAGTGGCCACCTTTTACCTACCTCTAGTTCGTTGGGTAATTTGTTCAAAATGGATTAGTGTCTATTAAATGACACATACTAGAAAATACAGTTTTGAACTTTTTGAGATTTATAATTCTTACATTTATTGATAAAAACATACTTGTAGTAGTGGCGGTGGCAAAGGTAGTGATTTATAGATTTTCTAAATACTACACTTATTTGATTACACCCATCTCTGAAGACATCAATCTCTAGTTCTTTAGTGTTTAAATATGGATTTGTTAGATTAAAGGAAGCACTTGAGAGGTATCAGAATCTTTAAGTTATTAGTAATAATAAAACATCTTATTCCTGTACCATTTTTTTAAAAACAAGACAGCCAGATGCTTCATGTAAATTTAGAGGTGTTCAATAAATTTACTAGAAAGTTGTTTTGTATCCAATTTACACTGGAATCATGAAATACACATACACACACACACACACACACACACACACACACACACACACACACGGTGTTTCTATGTTTAGAAGTGCCATATGAGGATATAGTATGTGGCCATGTTACATGATCCATTAGTTTTTCAGCTGGAGCTGTTTCCAACCCCTCTCCCCTAACACATTAAAGTGTACTTAAGCTGGGAAAGTATACCCTCTAAAGTGAAACTTGAAAATATTTTCCTTTTTACTTGCTGGAATATTTCCTATGAAGAATTTCCCTCTACAAGTTAAAAAAATCAAGCAAAACACTAGGTTATGTATGAGTTTTAACACCTCCTGAGCTAATTCGTGAAGATCTCAGGAACTTCCTTAGTCTCTACAGGTACTCAAGGCCTTCAAAGCAGGAGACAATGTGCGGGAGGGGCTTGCTGAAATCGCTTTTTTCCCTGTCTGAGTAACATGTTAAAAAGTAAAATAATGTAGTTAAGTTTGGTTTCTGAGTTGTTACCACCTCTAGTGAATTAGCTGTGCCTGCAGTAGTCACATTTCTAACTGCAGGGAGTTTGCTCCTTGTGTAAGTTGTTTACGTAGGCATTTCATGTGGAAGAGATAACTGCCTGGAAAGACTCTCAACAGTGTATTATAAACACCATGTCTAAGATTTACAACTTGCTTTCCACCTGGAGGTTTTCATGTTATAGCTATTATTTTATCCCAAAGAAGAGTATACTTCACTGGGACAAAATAATAATAAATTCAGAATTTTCACCTAGGGAAATATTATGTGAGTAGAATGCTAGGTGTTTTCAAGTTAATTTGACAGGGTTGTCAATCCTGGGTATTGCTGCATGCAGTTTGAGAGATTCTTTGGCAGAGACTAGTCAGTGCAAGCTCTAGCAAGCTGTGGAAATTTATCAGTCACTGAATCCTGTTTTGGCAGAGTTTAACGTCTGTTAACCTATTGTAACTAATTCAGAAAATTCTGAAGATAGCTTGGAATGCTGTTCCTGTCCCTCATGGAGCTGTGCTCTGTCTGGCAGAGGTATCTGGTGACATTGTTGCACTGGAGCCACATTCATGCCAGCAGGGCCTCTTGTCTTCATCATCTGTTGTTCAGGGTGTGTTTATGTAAAGGGAGAATCATTATTTTAGTTTAAAAGATTTAAAAAAATTTATTTCTATTCTGGTTCTAGTGGATCACCATCAACTTTTGAAATATGTAAATGAAATTAAGTCTTCACATAAAATATTATTATTGGTGTAACTAATGAGTCCTATGGAGTCCTCTTGCTGTTGTAACTGTACTTTTATCATCATCTATCTCTTTGGTCAAATTATTGTCTATAATTTTTTTTTAATGCTCAAAAATTTAATGTAACTAAAATGGAGATAGTGGTAGAAGTGACTCTTCTTCCTGCGGGGAGGTGGGGGACGGAGGGGAGGATGGGACAGAAGAGGAGATATGTATTGTGTTCGTGTGTATGCATGGAGGCTAGAGGTCAACATCTGGTGGCTTACTACACCATTCTCCATGTTTGCTTACTGCTAGACTGTCTCCAGTGCACCCCAGGGATCCTCCTGATCCCACCTCCTGAGCCCCAGGAATTACAGGCTTTTTCCATGAGTGCTGGGGTCTGAATTCAGGTCCTCATGCTTGGACAGCAAGTATCTTACACACAGGCCATCTGCCCAGAGCTGCAGCTCTTACTTTAGCAAAGATAACTCTTGTTATAATATATAATAATGAAATAATATGATACGTCTTTTTAATCTTAGCTTTTTTTTTAAGAAATGAAGTCAAGAAGGACTGTGTTTAAAAGACCATTGGCTAACCTATCCTTGGGACTGGTGTAATGGGTTCAAATTGTCTATAATACACAGAAGAGGGCAAAACAGTAAGTTGGGGATTTGAGAGAGGGCAAGACATCTTTTAGCTAATCAGCTGATTCCAATTCCTTTGTGACTTTTGGGATACCTCTTTTTTTTTTTCATAAGGAAGAAAGCAATAATGACCTTTTGTCACTGGCATCTGTGCTTCATGCCTTGAAATCCAAGGAATTTCTGTCAAGATGGTCAGAAACTTCCTTGGAAACATTTTCCTCTAAAATGCAGGACCATGACACTCCAGTGTCAGCTGTGTCGTCACATGAAATCTCAAATGTATGATGCCAGAGTGGACCTTGCTGATTCTTTAGACCTGAACTCCTTGTACTGCTTGCTCATTGTGTGTACTTTTTTGTTTAAATACATCACATCTCTTTGTTCACGTGTGTGTGTGTGTGTGTGTGTGTGTGTGTATGTGTGTGTGTGTTCCTACAATGATCACTTCATACATAAATGTGAGCCCAGCGCCTCAGAGGTGTCTGGTTTCCTGCTCCTTTGCATACTGAGGATACCTTCATCTTATGCTTTTCTCTCTCCAAATGATTCATAAATCTTTTCTCTGGTGACATAGCTCAGAACCAGACGTCTTATTTAGTTTAACAGTATAGTAACTAGAAGGCAGAGCAAAGGCAGATCTTGTTTCTGTAAATTACAATCTTGAATTGAGAAGCATGGTGTTTCATTGCCTTGTCAGTGGGCTCTGGGCCAAGATGTGTACATGTGTGTCTACTGCTAACTGACTGACAGCTAGCAGCATAGGATGAGGGAAGGCGCCTTGCCTTGTGCAGGAATCACAGTAAAATCAGAAATGCTCAGATTCTTGTCTTCTTCCAACTGTGATTGGTTGCTATATAATTCGGCATGTTGGAGAACTCCATATGCTTTCTAAAATTATCTTTGGATTTTTCCTTCCCCACCAAATTACAAAATCCAAACCTGAGGCCCTCTTCTTCTTCTTCATAGTCGATATCTTCATAGTTGACAACTTAAGACTTATTCTCCTGTCCCTATTTTACACATCATACATATGCTAGTGAAAACTGTCAGCTGTTTCCTTTTTAAGGCCAGGTTTATTAAGGTGTAACCCATATGCAGTTAAATTCATCCTTTTGAGCCAGTAGCTTTATATGTTTAGTTTTCATTTTATTTTGTTTTAAACTTTATTATTTTTTAAGTTGCAAATTGCAAGCAAACAAACAAATAAAATTCATATACAGAAATTACCCTGACCCAACAACTAAACAACTCAGTGAGCTTCTATACAGATCAAGCAGCCATTTCGAGTGGAAGTTGTGGAGCTTCACATTGGATTTTATACTTTCACTCTCAAGTATAATTTTATACACTTATCCACCACCAAAAATGAAAAGTTCACAACAGATTTAAAACTAGAAAACAATTAGCTTTATATCCTCTTCTATAATTTATATTCAATACCTGCATTCAATCCTTCCTCATCCCTTAGNCTTCTTTGGTCTCTTTCCTACATTTTATACTGTTCACAAATGGACTATTTATACATAAACATGTATTATAGGCTAGCTTCCATATGTGATGGAGAATATGTTTCTGAGACTGTGTAACCTCACTTAGTATTCTATATATTATAAGTCCATCCATTTCCCCACAAATTTTGTGTTTTCATTTTTCTTTAGAGCTGAATAGTATTTTAGATATATATATAAATATTCATATACATGAATNTATATATGAATACTATTATATGAATAATGAAAATTTGGTATGTATACATATGTGTGTGTTCATATATGTATATATACATATTAGATACCAAATTTTCATTAGCCAGCTGTTGATAGACAAGGTTTATTCATTTCTTTGTTATAGTAAAAAGTAGCAATAAACATGGAATATGAGTATTTTTTAATTGCCATGTAGTTGTATAACCATCAACATAAACAAGATATAAAACATTCCATCACTCACATCATCCCTCACCCCTGACCATGTTATAGTCCATTTCTGACATATCAATTCCTGTTCCATGGTTTTCATTTTACAGAAATGTCATAGAAATCAAAATGTACAGTAGGTGGCTTCTTGTCCTCTTAGCATGTGCATCCGAGATTCATCCAGGTTGCTATGTCACTAGCTCATTCCTTTAGTACTCTTAAGAACAGTGGTGGCTGGGGAGATGGAGCAGTGGTTAATAAGAGTATTGCTTCTCTTCCAGAGGAACTGGGTTCATTTTCACACACCCCATGATGATTCACATCTGTAACTCTAGTTCCAGGATATCTTCTGGCCTCCACAGGCACCAGTCACTCATGTGACACATGTACATGCATTCAAGCAAGCACTCATGCACATGAAATAATTAAGATAAATCTTTAAAAAAAGAATAGCTAATCTTATAACCATTTTAACTGAAAAAGTGAAATAATTTATCAAANTTTTATCCTATTTCAAATTAAGTTTTCCCACCACTTTTTAATATATATAATCAAAATTTGTGTTGATTAGTTTTAGACTTGAGTCCCTTTTCTTAACACTGTTATTTAAGGCTTTTTGTTATTTTATATTCCTTTGTTTCTCAGTTTCTTTTTCATGGCAAATAGAAGCCTAGGACAGTCTTCATGCCAAAGTAGAGGATCTGTCTGGATTGTAAGCGTCTAATCCAGTCAGGTTAAAATAGGATTTCCCTCTCCCTTAACTGTTTTTACTTAAGCTTTCTTTCCTTAAAATAAGCTATGAATTAGTGAGCTAGGTATATAGCTCAGCAGTAAAGTATGTGTTCAGTGTGCACAAAGCCCTGGGTTCCATCCCAAACACTGCAAAAAGAATAAAATAAAATAAAGACAGGATATATCTGAAGGCTTTTAATAAATAAATCATAATATAAAAAATAATTTAAACTCAGTATGCTGGTTGTCTGTATGCAGTCTAGTGGTATGATTGAGTTCAACTGTGACTGTCATGACGCTGTAGAAATCACCATCTTGTAGTGATTATAGTGAAAAAGCCTCTGTCTCTTTAGTGACTTCAGATGCTTCCCAGCTCTTTCATAAGGCTCTGCCTTTTGGTGGGCCACTTAGAAAGAAGTGCTTTAAGATCATTTCTCTTCAACTTTTACAGAATCAAAAATAAGAGCCATGCCTTGTGGGTGATACCTATAATCCCAGGATGTAGAAGTTAAGGCCAGCCTGGGCTACAGAAGTGACCCTTTCTCCATAAAGACAAAATAATCTAATGTGAGTTTAGAAATTAGTATTATAATGAGGCCTAAACTTGTCTGTTGGTGGCTTCTTATAGCTAAACTGCTAGTTTGTTTTTTCCAAATTAAATTTATTGAAGGTTTTATCTGGTGTACTATATTACAGATTAGTTTAATTTAACCTTCTTCCTAAGAAATGCCTGTTTTTTCTGTTCTTTGTTATGAAGGACATTTTCATTGATACTTTGTAGGGGGGTATTGTCCAAGCAGGAACATTTGAAGATNCCAAGTTTGTCAGCAGCCCTAAAACAGCACATGGTTCCTAGTCAGAATCCTTTTTTGATAAGGTATCAATGTCTATGGCCAGTCTCCTACACAAATGCATGCCTAAGGTGACAACAAGAATTATGTGATAGCATGCTTGACAATTAGTCTCTTCTAGGAAGCCTGGGCTTCCCTGAAGTGTTTTAGCACAAAGAACTTAATACTGTGCTCTTTAAGTGCAAACCCATAGATCTAGTATTTGAAAACTTGATCCCAGTGCTTCTGATTTCATCCAGGTCCCATGAAAACAAAATAAAACACTGAGATATGGAGAACATTTCCTCCCTTTAATGTCTCCTGCAAATGCTTGTGAATAATCTAAACCAATTAAAATTCTGTTTTTAAAAGTTGGTTAGGAGAAGGAGAAATGGCTCTGCCTCAATATTGCTCCTGCAGAGGACCTGAGTTCTGTTGACAGCACCCTCATCAGACAGCTGATAGCCATAGGGATTCCAACAGGCTTTTGTTGACTCTAAGGGCACCTGCACATGCATACACACACGCGCGCGCGCGCGCACACACACACACACACACACACACTTGTGCATATATACACATCATTTTAAAGTAAAATACATCATTAAAGAAGGTTAGATGAGTTTTAACCTCTCATATAGGCAGTAAGAAAAAAATGTCATTGTTGAGTTCTCCTGAGGTCAGCTGCTGATTCTTTGTATCAGTGATCCCAGAAGTCTGTGGAATGTCAATGTCTCCTTCATCTTACCCTGAAGAGAGCTGTAGGAACTCTACACCCATTGTCCCTGGGTATCAGAAATAAACATTTCAGATTTTCTCTTGCCCCTGTTCAGTACATTTCTTTGCCTCCTTTATCAATGCTTTTTAGTACCATACAGTGCTCTTCTCAGCAAAAGAGAAAACCAAACTAAGTAACTGGAAATAAGTAAAACCTTAACCAAATATTAGTGTGAAGTTGTAGGGGGAAAAATGGAAATGTAATGACAAGCAATGCATTGTTATTGAAAGGATTTTGGGGGAAAGCCTCTTTCACTTTGCTGGTCCAGTTAGGAAGCTTGGCCTCTGGTAGAAAGCCATACAGCTGCACACAATATAAAGTCAGGCTAACAACATATTTGGTGCGTTTATAACTTCCCTGGGGCATTTTAACATTAAAAATAGTGGTTGTTAACCCAGTCCATCTGAACTTACATGTGAGCTTACTTTGCAAGAAATGAGGGGTAACATATAAGTTCTTTTCTCTAGATTTTATTATTTTTTTAGCGATTTTACATTATATTTTCTTTTTTGTTTTTATATTTAGTTATTTTGAGTTGTAGGATAATTGGATAAGATTCTCAATGCTCAGCTCCATAACTTTACTTTTATACAGTGTGATATAGATCTTCATAAATTTAGGAGGTACTTTGCTCTTCTAAAGGGTGACGGTGATCTTTATAAACACGTACACTAGATTTTTATGTGGTGTGCTCCAGGAGTTATGAGCACAGCGAGTGGATGGTTGGTATGGTAGGGCTTCACTTTCAGCTTGGTTTGATGTATATTCAGGATGAGCATTGAAACCTTAGTGTATTTTGATTGAAGTCATAGAAATACAGTTCTAACAGCAGTGGCAGCTACTAGACTGTCAAATGGTTGCAGCTGTATTTATGACTTTAATTAATAAAGACAAGGAATCTACACACATGGACCATGAATAAGTCCTACTATAAAATGTAATTAATAACACTAATACATCTTATCTCTTGTAATGAAGAAAAGCAGAAACATCCATTCTTGAGTTGTCCAAATGCTTGCATTTCTATTGAAGTTCTCAAACTCATACAAAGGAATATGATATTTTAACCTTACGAGCATGCTCATAGAAATAATCTTAGAGACTTTTGAAAATTAGTTCATACTGTCACCTTAAAATCAACCAGCCATTGCCAGAGTTCTAATTTCCAAGATTCAAAGAACTGAAGTTACTGGAATAGGCATCTACCATTAGCCCAGGCCCAGGGTAAGCGTAGCAGAGTCCACTCTCCTACATCACTGCATTGGAAAATACTGCCTGAACAATCCTGTGCTTCCCTTATGATGACCTGATCTAAACTCAGCTCAGAGACCATCTCATTCTCAAAATTAGAAAATAGAAGACCTAGTTGGTTGCACTAGAGTGAAGTTAGGAAAATGTTTCCTTTGTTCTGTGTCTAAGAGCCTGTTCCCATCAGATTTTATAAGAGGGTAATGGAGTTAATGTTTTCTAAGACGTCTCAGGCATATCAGTCAAGGGCCATGTATCTAGTCTCTCTACAAGTAGGTTGTATACTTCTGTGCTGTAGCATTGGTCTGGTGATTTATAAAGGTTTTCATTAAGCAGCTGTATTCACCAAAATCAGTGGGTAAAAATAGTTAAGAAACTTTAAACACACGTTCAGCATCATCATGTCAGCCACTATGTTTGGTTCATGGTAATCCTAGCTGTGAAATATAAAACTAACTCCCTGAGACAATCTTTTGATTATAGAGAAATTTAGATATCCCTAAATGTTAAGATGATCGTTATTCAGCCATGTAGAATTCCAGAGGGTGTTGACATGATTGTGGGGATACTTTAAAGTTGAGAGACTAGATACAGAGACACACAATGTAGTTATGAATAGGTGTTTACAAATACAGTGTCCCACCCCCCAAATCCATGTATACATGTGTTTGCTTGGATGTGTTACATCATAGTAATCTGTAGAAAAAAGGATAGATGATATTGTGCCTAAAAACTGTTTAAAACCTGAATTTAAAATCCATTTTCAAATGTTATTTCTGGAAGACTAGATTTTTGTGTACTTTTCCTGAAAAATACAATTTCCATATCAATTTGCTAGTTGATCCCCTGCTACTTAGACTATATTTTGTTCAATAAAAGTGATATTTTTATTCCATTTAAACCTGTGACAGTGTGTAGATGACCAAGTAATTAACACTGTTCTAACACTCTTGGTATATGAAGTTAACTTCCTGTGAACTTTTAAGCTTCTGATTCACTAGACTAGAGTTACATCCTGTCTACTACTGACTGGACAGTCCCTGCCAGCTGCCAGCTTCTTACAATATCCCTTCTTTACTATGGAAGCCTTTCTTCCCTGTAATGGTCCATTACAGGGTCACTAAGACTTGCTCCTTGGTTCATGGTTTGAGCAATATTGGCACTGATGTCTAAGAAGAATAGAATGGGGATTTTGCTTTAATGTTTTCACGTGTGCTGGTCCTGTGTCTTCTCTATGGTAGATTATTGAGGCTTATAGAGCCACCCAAGATCTTGCCTGACACAAAGTAGAGCACCAACTGGTTCCTGGAACAGACATGTAAAATACCAAATTCCAGATGAGTCTTTCATACATGAGCCAAGGAGGAACTCAAGGTGTTTAAAGGCCAAATAGGTATCTGCTGTGAATGAGGACTTCAACTTTTTCAGACACCTCCACACTGTGGCCTCTCAGCCTTTCCCCTTTCTCTAAGAAAAACAATAAATAAATAAATAAATAACCATGGCATGCAGGCACTATTGCTCACTTTCTCTTTCCTTTTCCTAATTACACAAGAAATATTCCAAGAAAAAGTAATATGAGGCTTACAAGTCTCCCTTCCTAAACTTAAATAGGAAAGGAAGCAAAATGAAGGAGCGTTCCCAGACAGTAGGTAAGGGGTTGATTTGAATGTGGCTTATAGCACCCACTTGAGCACAGTGCAGGCCCCTGTAAAGTGACCACAAATGTCTCCAGATATTGCCATGTGTCCCCCTGGAGAAAATCTCTCCTAGTTGAGAACCATTGTTGAAAACAGATGGACATTATCTTTCAGATTAATGCTGCAAGATAACACTTCTTTTTTGTCACTAGACTGTTGTATTTGGGTGTTTATAACCACAATATCAGAGAATTTGTCTGAATTCCTGATTTGGTAGATGATGTTTTGCCCTTGAAATCTGTAAAATAATGCCATTAATATATACTCAATACACACACACACACACACACACACACACACACACACACATACACACACACACAAGTCATCATTCCCTTAAGTGTCAAATGATATGCATTATAAATAAGACTTTTAAGAAGAACATGTTTTCTAGTTTTACACACTGAAGTAAGTAAGTAAGTAAGTTCTGCCACCAAATTTCCTAGGTGTGAAGTTTTACAACTGAGATATTAATCCTTGAAAAGAGATTTTTTTTATAATGGAAATGCTGACACAACCTTAGCACCCTACTCCAAATGGCATCATTATATTATTCCTCTCTTGACCATGTCCATGTTCTAAGAACAGAGGTAGCATTGTCTGCCTCTGAATAGTGCTAAAGGACTGAAGTGGAGAAAAATTTTGGCACTGATATCAGAGTAGGGGAAATAACTTAAAATAAAAAAACACCTTGCATGCATGACTCATTCATTCAACTCAAGGGATTTTGTAAAAGGAATAAGTAGGTTTGATCCACATGGGACTTAATGTGTTTCACCACCTATGTGTAAATCAAGCTGATAATAATGCTATTTAGGTACATGTTTCAAATTAACTGAATTTTGAACTACTTTAAACCCATTGTCCAATTATGAGTATTCTATTTAGTAAACTAATCACTGCTTTGTTCAGTCACTTAATATTTGAAATTTGGGTAGGCTTGGTAGCTCTAAATGGGTAATCTGGAAAGCTTGAATTCATATTTTTGTCTTTCTCCAAATAAGTGCATGAAAACACACACACACACACACACACACACAAGCACCCCATTTAATCTTGAGCCAAGCTTTTACAGAAAGGCCTGATTCTTTGTGCTTGGTATTGGTAATATTGCATGTCTTAGGTACTTCTCAGTTTCCTGTATACACTTGTTGAAGAGGAATGAAAGTGAAAGGATTTTCACAAGGCACCTACATTTCTCTTCCTCTCAACCAAACCAAAATTCTGTAAGTGATAAACAGACTGTCTACTGTTTCAGTTTCNCAGTGCCCTTCTACCTTTTCCAGCAACAAGAAAAACAACAACTAAGGGGATAGCTAGGTAAAATATTCAAGACAAATAATGAAGAAAATAAAAGTAAAATACTAAATTATCAAAGCAAGAGCAATGCTGAAGGAGCTTTAGTGAATCTCAGTGGTAAAGTGGTGGAGTGGAGTAGAGCTTAGTGGTTGATCCCAGGAAAGGAAGG